>PVJD01004131.1:0-144380 GCA_004026545.1 Mormoops blainvillei | reverse complement strand
CCAAAAGTGACATCTGTGGTCCCTTCTGCTTAAATCTGGGCTGGCCCTATTTTGTACTTTAACCAATGCAGCTGATGTGATGTTCTATGGCTTTAAGAGGATAGTTGCCTTCCTCTCTCCCCCACTGGAAGCTAGATATCATAGTCACAGTTAAATAATCTCAACCAACCCTCACCCTAATTGTGAGAAAAAATCAAGTGAGTAGCAGGGAAGAGATTGAGAACTGGCCAAGAGCCAAGCAAGGAGAGTTGTTCCCTCTCAGACCCCTCCCCCACATACAATGCCGCAAGACAGTGATGTGAGTTTGCCCCACCCTGGTGAATACCTAAGGCTCCACCCCTCACAACATAATAGGCATGCCAAGACCATATATATATATACATATATATATATGTGTGTATATATAATATATACACACACACACACATATATATATGAATGACACATATCTTTCCAAAAGAAAGAACAGATCAAAGCACCAAAAACAGAACTAAGCAATGAAGAGATAGCCAATGCAGAGTTCAAAACACTGGTAATCTGGATGCTCACAGTAATGGTTAAGTACAGTTGCAAGACAGAGGAAAAAGTGAAGGCTATGCAAAGTGAAATAAAGAAAAATATATAGGAATCCAACAGTGAAGGGAAGGAAACAGGGACTCAAATCAATGATTTGGAGCAGAAAGAAGGCATAAACATTCAACCAGAACAGAAGGAAGAAACAAGAATTTTAAAAAATGAGGAGAGGCTGAGGAACCTCTGGGACAACTTTAACACTCCAACACCCGAATCATAGGGGTGCCAGAAGGAGAAGAGGAAGAGCAAGAAATTGAAAACTTATTTGAAAAAATAATGAAAGAGAATTTCGTCAATCTGTCAAAGGAAGTAGACTTCCAGGAAGTCCAGGAAGCTCAGAGGGTCCCAAAGAATTTGGACCCAAGGAAGCACATACCAAGGCACATCATCATTATATCACAAAGATTAAAGGAGAGAATCTTAAAAGCAGCAAGAGAAAAGGAGACAG
Source organism: Mormoops blainvillei (assembly GCA_004026545.1). Classification (NCBI taxonomy): domain Eukaryota; kingdom Metazoa; phylum Chordata; class Mammalia; order Chiroptera; family Mormoopidae; genus Mormoops; species Mormoops blainvillei. The sequence goes on along the minus strand of PVJD01004131.1, from coordinate 143,359 downwards.
TTACCTACAAAGGAGTTTCCATAAGACTCTCAGCTGATTTCTCAAAAGAAACCTTCCAGGCAAGAAGGGGCTGGAAAGAAGTATTCAAAGTCATGAAAGGCAAGGCCCTACATCCAAGGTTACTCTATCCAGCAAAGCTATCATTTAGATTGGAAGGGCAGATAAAGTGCTTCCCAGGCAAGGTAAAGTTAAAGGAATTCATCATCGCCAAACCCTTTTTATATGAAATATTAAAGGGACTTATCTAAGAAAAAGAAGAAGATCAAAACTATGAACAGTAAAATGATCACAACTATCAACAACTGAACCTAAAAACAAAAACAAACTAAGCAAATAGCTAGAACAGGAACAGAATCACAGAAATGGAGATCACGTGGAGGGTTATCAGTGGGGAGGGGGAGGGTGGAGAATGGGGTTAAAGGTACAGGGAATAAGAAGCATAAATAGTAGATACAAAATAGACAGGGGGTGGTTAAGAATAGTATAGGAAATGGAGAAGCCAAAGAACTTATATGTACGACCCATGGACATGAACTAAGTTGGGGAATGCTGGTGGGAGGGGGGTTCAGGGTGCAGGGGAATAATGGAGAAAAAATGGGACAACTGTAATAGCATAATCAATAAAATATATTTTTAAAAAAGGAAACAAACTGAGAAATACTCCACCAAATAACTGACTAGTACTTAGGAAGTGTCATGATCATGAAAGACAAAACTGATGAACTGTTACACATTGAAGGAATCTAAACAGAAATAATAACTAGATACAATGCGGGATCCTGGATAGGATCTCAAGACAGAAGAAGATCATTAGTGGCTTAACTGGTGACACTTAATGGAGTCTGTGTTACAGTTAATAATATTGTGCCATGTTAATATCTAAGCTACATGTTAATGTAGTAAGGCTATGTAAGATGCTAACATTAGGGAAGCTGGTAATGGGCATGTGGAAACTCTCTATAGGATTTCCTAACTTTTACTTAATCTAGTTCAAAATAAAAAGGTAAAAAGTAAGTAAAATTAAAAAATAAGTAAAATATAGCCTTATTGTATTATCTTTTACTTCCAGTTTTACTGTCTTGAAGTGAAATCTTAAAGATACTTAATAAACAAGCTAAAATTAAACAAAACAAAAAAATAAACCCCCCACTGAGCATATGGATTTTAGCATCAAAGATATTCATCATATGACTATTATGCACGAGAAACAAGGCACTTAAGAAGAAATGATAATGTTAGAGATATGGTTCTTTAACTTTAAAGGCTCAAGTATAAGAAATGAGTAATTCATTGTAAAGACAAAAATTTTTATAAAGAGTTCAAATAAGGGAGCAATGACTGCTGCCTTGGCTTCAGGGGCAGGCGAGATTAAACTGAATTTTCAAGGATTCATAAAAGTTGTTAGCAAAGATATGGGTGGAGAAACATAATTCTGGGCTGTACCTGTCATGAGCAACTGTGTATGCACTGGAACGACAGAAATGGTGACTGAGTTTTTATGTCTCTCAGAAAGTATTGTGTAACATGATTCAAAAAATGTCAAAATAATTGTACATGGTCAAGAACGCCAGGCCAAGATGTGAATTAATACATTAGTATGATTCTTCAATATGAAATTATTTTCAGTAGAAAATACATACTGAATGCCAGTTATGTTAAAGCATTGTACTCAATGCCAAGGGATGCAAAAAAGTACAAGAGGACAAGGTATGCTTTAAGTATAACTTCTCTTCATAAAATGGGTAACAGTGTATTCATGGCCCTTGAAATCTTGCTCACCTTCCAGGTCCAGCTCAAGTGCTGTCTCCTCCAGAAGCTACCCTGTTCTGCAGTAATGTGCCCACAAATGTTCCTCCTTGTACTATCACTTGTGCGTGTGCCTTGGAGTGTTCCGTCAGACTGTGAGTCCTTAAGACAGAGATGTGTCTGCTGATGCATTTTCTAATGGCTCAAGAAACACTGACATACCTGATTTAATGAATGTTACTGAGAAGACTGCGAGAGGAGTTAAAGATTTTGAGGTTATTTGTGGATTTTCTACTTTTCTATGTCAGATGCTGCTTCCAGTTACCTGGTCTGTGCACATAAGTTTCTGGTATCTGAATCAGGCAGCTTGGACATTTGGAAGGAAAATAAAAATGACTCAAGGATGGTGCTCTTTTACCATTCTTGTACTTGCAGTCACTTCAATTTGGACAGTATTTATTAAAGCTATTAGAAAATAAGATTCTGCATGGGTTCTTTTTTTTTTTTTTAATTTGCAAACTTTATAAGTGCAGCTGACTCAGACTTTAGTCCACTTTCAGTTAATGTTGTATGAGATGTGACTGGTCCTATTAACCTCAACTCCAAAAGCATTTCTTAACCACTTTAAAAAGTGTAGATCCTCTTTTCCCTTTTATGCAACACCATATTTCCTACCATATTAATGATAGAGAAAAGTTTTTTTCATAAATGCTTTGTAATCTCTGATACTATTCTACTTAATACAGGTTTTAGTTGCTTACAGCTCTCTCTCTGTAGAAATGAAAGATTAGTAAATATGGTTATTTCTTGCTGTGTACCTGAATTGAGTGAAAAGTGATGAAGATATTGTAAGCAATAAAACACGTAGACAACATTTATCAGTCCTGGAGCGAATTGCCGATCTATTGAAAGTGCAACCACATTGGGGCAAGTAACACTGAGATGATGGATCAGTAGTTCTTAATGGTATTTTTGTTGATTTCCTGCTGATTTTCCTATTGTTCTTTAAGCTTTTTCCCCCTTTTACATATGAGTCTATTCACTGTCTGGCAAAAATTTGTAGAAAAAGTATCCAAGTGATGGGCTCACAGCAGGTGCTGGATCAAACAGGCCTTGTTCTCAGGCCCTTGGGAAGCAGGCATGGATCAGAGGGATCCAGGGCTGCCCTTCAGATGACCTGTGGTAAAACTGCAGAGGACATGCTCAGTTTCTTCCCATGGATAAACAAAATGTACATGAAATATTTTTGTTAGCTTGAATAGAGGAATTTATTTTATATACACACTGCCTATCTGTACCGTTGAATGAAAATGGCATGAAATAAATCTTGTCTAATGGAAGATACTTATAGAAGAATATTATTTAAATATCAAACTGTGCAAAGGTCACTGTTTTACCTTTTGATCTTAGTAGGGATATTCTGGTTTCAGTTGAATATAGGACAAAAAAAAAATCACAAGAATGGAGGGGCTGTGTAGTGAAAATTTACCCTGTCAATAACATTTAGTTTAAGAAGGTTGGTGTAAGCTTCAAGAGTCAGAAAAAAAATGCCATGTCAATTTTGGATTTTTTCCATAGATTTAGCAATATCAAGACCTAAGTATAATACTTGATATAAAACTTGACTGTTTATGAAATGTCAAATAGTTTTTTGTTGTTGTTTAATTAGATCTTTATGAAGATTACAATTTGGCAAATATTTACAGAATATCTAATTGTAAATGGCATTGTTTTAGATTTTAGGAATGCAAAGAAGAATTGATGTAATCCCCTATCTGCACAGAACTTAAAATTCAGGCAATTTGTAAAAGTTAATCAAAATGAAAGAAATAGAAAATGGACTAAAAATTCATCCTACTTAAAAAAATATAGTCAGAACAGTTTTGCTACTTAGGGAATCTCAGATCCTCTTTATTCTTCATTAAGGTAAAAAGGAGTATTTGATTCTTCTCTAGTATGGTCATAAGATATAGCTCTGAATGTGACATATATGCAGAGTGAAGATTTCATTTTTATATTATTATATTAATTTAAAAATTTTATTAAATTTTTAATTTAATATTTTATTTAAAAACATAGTGGATAAATATATAGATCAATACTTGGATTAATGTAATGAATCTTCTATATTACATGATACTCATAGATATCATGTAACATTTATGGTTACAGAATTAAGCTCTAGAGAGGCTATATTTTTAAAATTTCCAAATAAATGTCGAGCTCTACTTCTTCCCAGCAAAGAACATAAAATTAAAAATTCTTTCATTCCTGATGTAATAGAAGAGAGTATTATCATTTAACCATTTTTTCCCTAAGTAATTGGAGATACTTCCCATACTTATATTAAGAAATTGGTAACAACCTATTAGTATCACATGGGTTTTATGTTTATAAATTTGCAAGATTACATAGTTTACAGGTTTGACATGCTGTCTGTTGTGACATAGGGGGATATTAAGATAAAAACAAGGGGAAAAGTGATACCTTGTGAATGGCAGATGCAATTTGCCTGTGATTCAATGCCTCTGAAATAATTTAAAAATTTGTATATTTTCTGCATGTCTTCTTGTTGCAGTTATGATGAAGTTTGCATCATCATTCAAGTAAAGCACTGGGTTTTCAGTCTGTAAGACCAATACTTCCTGGGAAGATCACACATTGATTTTGATGTGACCTATGCTTACATGAGGATTAAATTAGTTTAAAATATGGTTTTCTAAGTGCCAATTATTTCAGGTTAGCCATTCTCATAAGGATACCACCATATTTTTAGTCTCAACACCAGGCAAGCATATCTACTGCACTCCATAAATTTCAGTTCTACTGCTTTTTTGTCACAATAATTTAGATATTTAAGCTATATGTTTTATAAAACTTTAAGTAAGCTTGGAGCTCAGTTTTGAGAACTCTGGCTAATAAAAACATTAAAATTACAATGGAAAAATTTTTAAAAATTCAAATTGTATGCATACTTGAAAATATCTAATTATTTCTTGAAATAACAAGTTAACTAATTTAAAAATAGAAATGTTTTATCTCACATATTGTTGAGAACTTCATATGAGTGAAATTTCCTACTAAGTCCTTTACAAACTTTCTCTTTTTTTTTCCTGGAGCTACCACAGGTATTAGAAATTAGAGGATTACTTGCAGATTGAAGAAAAAGTATAAAAATGTCAGTTACTCTTGTAAAGGATAAGGAGAAAACTTGTTGGCAAATAAGACATTTCTGGAAAAATTATCCAATGCTCAACTCTGCTCTTCTGAACAATTTCTGTCTTACTTCATAGATTCAGTCAACATTCTAGAATGGATTTCTAAGAAGATAGTTTGTGTCAAAGCATTTTTTCCCTTTTGCCTTCAACAAGATTCTGATGCTTGTTCAGGTCTGAGAACCACTGCTATACACAATGGATTTGGGCTATGAAATATCATTTGTCATGAAAACGTTAAGTGAATGTACCCATTTTGCTAGTACATTGTAAGAGAAGTTTTATGTCAGTGAAACATTAATTCAGAGAGTACCATATTTCTTTTAACTTTCCTCTTGGAGCAGAGAATAAATGTATTAATTTCCAATTGGTTTTTGGGCAGTAATTATTATATAGTAATTACACATATTCTCAATATCATGCAGAAATGTTAAAATCTAATTAGAATGTGCATCATGATATCTATCTAAAAACTGATATTTCAAAAGAAAAATCATGAAGTAGAAATTTGACCAATGTGTTATCTTCCAGATATTTTGTGCACCCTATGGCATGTAGGTTATTTTAAGGTCTATACAGTTGGGAAAAATTACACATTTAAACAGCCAATGACTAACTGAATTCTTTCAAGAACGATGTTAGACCTTTATGTATGGGCATGTTCTGTGTTCTGCTACTTTCAAAAAGAAATATCAACAATGAGACCTTAGTAGCAGTAGAACCATACTTTTACCACATGGGTTATACAAGTTAGGGCTGTGTCTTTTGGATACATTTAAAAGCTCTAGCTTAGGAAGATGATAAATGAGGTCAACTTGAACTGGCCATAGATAGCGTCATGGATTAAACATTTTCCTTCAGCTTGATTCGCACCTTATTCAGGAAACATACTAGAAAATAGCTACTTAGTCACAGTTCTTAACTATCAAAATGTACACAGAATTCAAGAACTACTGCTAATGTGCCAACCAAAATTTGATTTATAAACATGAAGTACAGGTTGTTAGCTTCACAGTCTATATTTCAAGACGTCTTTATTAACTTGAAGTATATTTGATTAGAATTGTTATTTTTTCTCAGTTTTATATATTAAATTTCCTTAAAGAAGTCAAGGAACTATAGAAAGATCACTCAAACAAAAAGTATTTGCTATAATTCTCATAACTTTTTGGGAGCAGGAGTTCTAAAATGGGTAAACAGGAAAAAGGGAAAGAAATGGGAGGTAAAGCAGATCAGAATGATTTTGGCTGGTGATAGATAAGAAACACACTGTGTTCTAGGTCTGGTGCAGGGGAAAACTATATACTTTAGCTGGAGCATGAGGGTTTATTCAGTATGAGTTTATGTTGCTGATAAATATTTGTTCATTCTGAAAGCAACTGGCCAGTGACCAGTTATTTGGTTATTAAATGAAACTTGCTTTTTAAAAAGACTAAATCTAACCTAGACATCAAGTAAATACAGCCTCATACAATGGTCATTTTATAGAAAACACAAAAATTTGTCATAATTTTGAGAAGGGTATTACTTGCAAGAAAAACCGCTGATATTAACTCCAAGAGGAGGGAAAATCTGAATCTCATTTCTTGATAGTGCACCTTTTTTCACTGTGACCCAGCTCCCAGCTCTTTTAATCGCTAGTAAGGATGAATACCTCAAGCTTATGTGATAGAGTCTCTCTTTGAAAGTTATAGTTAAAAGCAGAATTGGCAATGAACAGGTGAATATAGTTCACATTATGAATGGAGTTATTAATTAACTGTTGTTTATTTTCAACTGTTTCATTTGGGGAAATCTCTTTAGGTATAGGCCCTTTAATATCCAGAAGACAAGCTATCTCTGTATATAGAACAATCTAAAGAATTATTCTGTACTATCATTGCTTGACCCAAGCAATATAATTTTTGATGTGATATTATAATCAGCCTATGGTCAGCAGGGAAGACTGGTGATTCCACTGATAGCGTTGTGTGGAGGGAGCCTACTGAGAAGTGAATTAGTTACTACAAGTAACTTTTACAAAAACTTACCGAGATTGAGCACATCTTGAATAAATTTAATTCTAGTCATAAACTGATCACCAGACAGAATAAATTCATTGTACCAGAGTGACCATTTGAAATTTACTGTTTTTATGTACAGAATACCTGGCTCATTCACATGAAATAAGAGGTAAGCTTATTCTTACTGATAAATAACTTGCATCCACAGAGGTAATTATTTAAAACAGAGGCCAGTGTGAACTAGCTTAGATCAGTGATTTTCAACTCGTGTACTGCAAGAATTTTTAATACATGCAATACCTGACTATTTCATTAGGGACACTGATGTTTTTCCCTTAGATCATCAAATTAAAAAAAATAAATAACAATAACCAACACAACAATAGGCACCCAGTGTGAATGAATCAAAATTATACCCGTTGTTTTATCAGGTTGGCAAAAAAATATATATTTTTGGTGTGTCACAGAATGTAGTAATTAGTTTAAGTATGCCATGAGATGAAAAAAGGTGAAAACTGTTGGCACAGATAAAAGGAAAGCATTATTGTAATGGTAGCTGAAGGGTTTCACAGACTCCAAGTGCTGGAATGCAGGTGGACCTCAGGAAAGATCTGAAAACTTCCCAGAGCCTTTTCTCTCAATCTTTGTCTGGCTTCCTTTCTGCACATTTATTTTAATTTTAATTTTTTAAAAAACAACATTCTTTGCTTCTTAGTTCATATAATTAAATACTGTTTTCCCCTAGTTTATCTGTGGACATATTACACATCTAGAGTCAAAATTAATTTCTCTTAGTTCCAGTTACATATTCTTAGTAGACAGAGCCTGATAAGTTCAACTTAAAACAAGTATTTACCTCTGTTCATTCAGTTCTAATCAGGGGAGTAATAATGACTGCACAATGTTTATGTAAGAGGCACTTCTAAGAATAGAGACTGAAGCAGGCTCATCAAGAGGTATTTGTTACAAGGAAGAGGAATGACATAGAGACCAGGAACTGGCAAAGCAAACACAAACAACCTAACAACAACCTCTCTTTCATAAAATCTTGTTATATGATGATTACTATAAAGTAAAAAAAAAATGTATGCTCTTTCCAATTATTACAATATCATTGATAATAATGATGCATGGTCATTTAAATTTGAATTTTTTTCAGTTATATTAATTAATATCATATGTAAACTACTAGTATTAAATCTAACAATGCCATATATAATGATAAATTAATTTGACATGGAATCCAGATTCTGATAGAATATGAATGATCTTTCTGCAGATCACTAAAGTGACCTTGCTTTAACTAATTTTGTTTGCATGATATCACAAATAAAATATATAACTATTTCAAATATTCAGATGACATAAATTATATTATATTTATATTATTTTATTAGAAATTATTATAAATATTTTAATAAAAATTTCAGCATTGATAAGCAATAAAGAGCTGTCAATAAATAAATTAACTGGCAAACTTTGGGAACATATTTAAGAGGTAAATTATACCTTAATGAAGATAAACAAAAAAATAAATAAATATGTATAAGAATTTACAGTTACTCAGTAATCAAAATGCTGCTGGGAGAATTTAGAAATCAATGGAATTCCAACAGGAAACACAAATGGAACTTCTAGTCAGGTGGAGGCTCAGGTAAACATGCCTCGCTTCATCTCACAACTACAGCAAAAATTACAACTAGACTACAAAACAAATTATCACATAGAATTGTCAGAAAATTGAGCTGTATGGAAATCCCACAATCAAGGATTTAAATAAGCCTCATCCATCCAAATGGGCAAGAGGGGCAGAGATGTAGAGACATGCAGAAAGGTGGAAGGCGCGGGGAGGTGTGGAGAGGTGCCAGACTCAGAGTGGCACAGAGAGGCATGAGTGCCTGGAACAGGTGGCCGCACACCCACATGTGGTGGATAAAAATCAAAAAGGATACCTCAGAAGCAAGGAATTCCTGTCTGACCCAGACCACTCAGCCCAGAGTTCCAGCACCAATAACTTCTGGCTGCAAAAACTAGTGGGGCTTGGGGCAGTGGAAGATAGTATAGCATTCTCAAGAGATTCGTCTTAAAGGGCCTGCAACTGATAGGACTCACACAGACCCATGCTCCCCTGGGATTGAGCACCAGGGTAACAGCTGGAAAGACACCAGTGGCATATGGGGAGAATTTGAAGTGACTAGCAATAGGATGAGTGCTGGGAGACAACTTGCTCCTGGGAAAAACTCCAGAGGCCAAGCTGTAGCATTGTCCTCTCTGAAAGACCTCCCCGACACAGAGCTACAGGGTGGTGATGTGAGGTGCCCTGCCCTGGTGATTATCTAAGCAGGGGTGTCCAAACTTTTGGTGTCTGTGAGCCACACTGGAAGAAGAAAAGTTGTCTTGGGCTGCACATTAAATATACAAACACTAACAAAAAAAATATCATAATGTTTTAAGTAAATTTATGATTTTGTGTTGGACACCCCTGACTGACTCCCCATACAACTTACTCATGCACTTTTCTACAATAGTCCATGCTGCTAAGACAGGGAGTCAAAGAAGCTCTACTTAATGCACAGAAACAAACACAGGGAGGTTGCCATAATCAGGAGACAGGGATATATGGCCTTAATGAAAGAACAGAATAAAACTCCAGAAAAAGAACTAAACAAAATGGGGATAAGCAACCTATCAGATGCAAAGTTCAAAATACTAGTGAGCAGGATTCTCCAGGACTCATTGGTTACTTTAAGGGCATAAAAAAGACCCAAGCAGAAATGAGGGTTACATTAAGTGAAATAAAGAAAAATATACAGGGTACCAAGAGTGGAGGGGATGAGAACAGGAATCGAATCAACAATTTGGAACATACAGGAGAAAACTTCACTTAATCAAATCAGCAAGAAGAAACAATAATTAAAAAAAAAATAAGGATAGGCTAAGACACTCCTGGGTCATCTTCAAATTTACCAATATCCAAATCATAAGACTGACAGAAGGAAGAGAGGAGCTGTAAGAAATTGAAACCTTATTTCAAAAAATAATGAAAGAAAACTTTCCTAATTTGGTGAAGGAAATAGACATACAAGTCCCAGAAACACAGAGTTTTAAACACGGTGAACACAAAGAAGACCATACCAAGACACATCATAATTAAAATGTCAAAGGTTAAAGATAAAGAGAGAACCTTAAAACCAGAAAGAGAAATGCAGATAGTTACCTACAAAGAAGTTCCCATGAGACCATAAGCTGGGTTCTCAAAAGAAACTTTGCAAGCTAGAAGGGACCGGCAAGAAGTATTCGAAGTGTTGAAAGCAAGGACCTACAACCTAAATTACTCTATCCAACAGAGCTATTATTTAGAATGGAAGGGCAGATAAAGTGCTTTCCAAAGTAAAGCTAAAGAACTTCATATCACCAAGCCATTATTATATGAAATGCTAAAGGGAATTATATAAGAAAAAGATCAAAATGATCAACTTTAAAATGGCAATAAATTCACAACTATCAATAATTGTGAATTAAATTAAACAAACTAAACTAAACAAACAAGCAGAACAGGAACAGAATCATAACTTTGGAGGTCATTTGGAGGGTTATCAGATGCAAGGGGGGAGGGGGAGAATGGGGGGAAATTGTAGGGATTAAGAAGCACAAATTGGTAGGTACAAAATAGACAAGGGGATGTTAAGAACAATATAGGAAATGGAGTAGCCGAAGAACTTATATTCATGACCCATGGACATGAACTAGGAGGGTATTGCTGTGGGTAATGGGGGTACTGCATGGGGGGCAAAGGGGTAAAGGTGGGACAACTGTAATAACATATTCAATAAAATATATTTAAAAAGAAACAAAACAGCAAAAACAACAAAAAACCAGATGTTTTAGCATTTATTTTAGTATTAACAGCATTTAGGCTAGAACTATCATGTAAAAGACTCTAATAAAACTTTGTTGAACACATAAATGAAGTTAAGAAATTTCATGATGAAAATGATGTCCAGAAGTTTGCAAAATAGAAATCCTCAGACCTTGATTCACTTACAGAAAAACTGACTTAACAACAATATACAGTCCAAAAAAGTCTTTGAGAATTCAGACACAGTTAAGAAGTCCTCATGCCCCAGATAAATTCAAAACCAAGAACAACTACATTGAAATGTTTATGAAAATCTATTTTTTCACCCACTATTGCTCTTACGACAAGCCAACACACATTCTGGCTTTTCAGGGGCTGCCCAAGGAACTGGCGTGTGCTCCACTTGATGCCCAATAATGACAGAACTGGCATAATTTAGATGTTGGGTGGGGGGGCTGCTGAAAACAAAAGAGAGCTCAGAAGAGTTGTTGCAGTACCAGAGAGTCTGCATTACTGCAGACAGAAAATAGAGGAAACAAAAAATTACAAGCTCATGAAAAAGAAACCTGCAAACCTCTCTAATTGGGAAATTATACACAAAACCCAGAGTAGATGTATTCCCAGGAAAGATTTGAGAGGCCCTCCAGATACCCTGTGTATAAAGTCTTAAAAGGGTGGCTGATTTTTCAAATGCACACATCCCAACAAAGAGAAAAAAAAAAAGAAAAGAAAAAAACATACAAGGAAAGGAGAAAGCATGGCCCAATTAAAGGAACAAAATAAATCAGACTGGTTCCAAAAAATGGAGATCTATGAATTAACCGACAAAAATTTAAAATAATTCAATGTGCTACAAGAGCACATTTAGGCAACTGAACAACATCAGAAAAATACTGCATGAACAAAATTCAAATATCAACAAAGAAAAGGAAACTACAAAAAAAAAAACCAAACAGAAATTCTGGAGCTCAAGAATATAATAACTGAATTAAAAAATTTGCTGAAAGGATTCAATAACAAACTTAGCCATGCAGAAAAATGAATCAGTGAACTCAAAGACTGGTGACTTGAAATTATCAAGTCAAAGGGACAAAAAGAATAATGACTAAAAAACAGTACAGAAAGCTTAAGTTATTAATGGGACACCACTAAACAGATCAAAATACTCATTATGTGAGCCCCAGAAGATGAAATAGAGGGTAGATTAGAGAACTTAATTGAAGAAATTATGGCTGAAAACACCTCTATTGTGGCGAGGGAAATGCACATCTAGAGCCATGAAGTTCAAAGGAGCTCAAATAAGATGAATTTTTAAAACTCTGCAAGACATATAATAATCACATTGTCAAAAGTCAAAGACAAAAAGAATTTTGATGCAGCAATAAAAGGAACTTGCTGAATACAAGAGAGTTCCCTTAACACAATCGATAGATTTCACAGCAAAAACCTTGCAGGCCAGAAGGAAGTAGAACAATATATTCAAAGTGATGAAAACAAATTCCAACCAGGAATGTTATATCTAGAAAAATGTCCTTCAAAAAAGAAGAAGAAATAGGGATCTTTCTAGACAAACAAAAACTGAGGGAGTTCATCACCAGTAAACCTGTCTCAGAAGAAATGCAACAGAGAGTCCTCTAGTTGAAACTAAAATATGTTACGTAGCCACCCAAAGTGTATGAAAAAAGGTGAAGGTAAAGGTAAGCATATAGACAAATAGAGAACCCTATAATACTGTTATGGGGGTACATAAATTACTTTTAATTCTTATATAGAATTAAAGACAAAAGCATAAATGATAACCATAACTATAAAATTCTGTTAGGAGATACAAAATATAAAAGATGTAATTTGTGGCATTGGTGATATAAAGTAGAGGAGGTATAAAGAAGAGGTCTTATATGCAATTGAAGTAGTGCTGTTATCAGGTTAAAATAAATTGCTATAACTATAAGACATTTTATATAATCCCAATGACAACCACCAAGAAAAATCCATAAAATACACACAAAAGAAAATTAAAAATGAATCAAAGTATTTCACTACAAAGAAAATAATGGAACAAAAAGGAATACAGCAAGAGAGGGAAAGAGGAAGAAAATAACTAAAAGACATACAGAAAACAACCAAATGGCAATAATAAATTCTTCCCTGTTAGTAATTACTTTAAATGTAATTGAATTAAATTCCCCAATCAAAAGACTAAATGGAGTGTCTGAATGGTTAAAAAACAAAACTCAACTATATGCTCTTTACTATAAAGGATCATGAGATTACTATGAACAATGATATACCAATGCACGAGATAACCTACAAGCAATGGATAAATATACAGGAGCACACCACTGACTATGACAGAATCATGGAGAAAGAGAAAGCCTAAAATGACTTACAACTAGAAAAGAGATTGACTCAGTAATCAAAAACCTCTCCAAAAAGTAAAACCCAGGACTGTAGAACTTTTACTATTGTATGCTATGAAACATTTAAAGAAGAAATAACATCAATCTCTTTCAGATAATTCCAAAAAATTTAAGAGGGAACACTTCCAAACTCTTTTCTTTTTTAAAAAAATGAGGCTAGCATTACTCTTGATATCAAAATTAGGAAAAAGATAATATACAAAAAGAAAATTACAGGCCATATATCTCTTATGATCATAGATATAAAACCCTCAACAAAATACTAGTTAACCAAATTCAACCATTCATTAAAAGGATTATACAAAATGACACAGTGGGATTTCTTCCTGCAATGTAAGGATAATTTAACATATAAAAATCATCAATGTAATACACAACATTAAAGAATGATGGACAAAAATAATATGTTCATCTTAATTGGCACAGTGAAAGTGTTTGACAAAATTCAACATCCTATCATAGTAAAATAATTTAACAAAATAGAACCAGGAGAAATTGTATCAACATAAAAATCAGAAATAAAAAGTCCATAACAAATCTTATACTCACTGGTTAAAAACTGAAACCTGACCCTTTAAATTGAGAAGTAAAATTTAAGTGTCCATTGAGGGAGGAATGAATAAAATACACATCACATTTTCTTTACCCATCCATCTGTGTATATGTGTATAGGTCTGTCCAGAAAGTATCCAGCCATATACAATGAAAAACAGAGACATTTATTGAAGAAGATATAAGATATAAGAAACATTGTACACAGGACAATGACACCTCAGTCCCTTTCAAAGTAGGCACATTGGGACCTCACACAGTTCTCTTAATCATTATCAGCTGATCTGTCATATTTTGCTGAATCTTGATGGTCTGAAATTTCTTCCCTTTCAAAGGTAATTTTAGTTTTGGGCAAAGCCAAAAGTCACAGGGAATCAAATCTGGGCTGTAGGAATGCTGAGTCATCTGGCTGAGTTGATGTTTTCTCAAAAAACTCTGCATTAGATGTGATGCACAAGTGAGCACATTGTTATGATGAAGCTACCAATCACCAGTTGCCTATTGCTGTAGCCTTCTGAATCACCAAGTAGTTTCTGCCTAGGAATGTTCAAGCTTAATGCAAAATTTGATGCAGATTTGTTGCTCTACTTGCTCTGTCATTTTGAATGTGATAGCCACACAGTACACATACTCTTCAACACATCTAGTACCCTCACTGACCAGTACAGTGATGTCGTCATTGTTCATGTATGTGCCTTCCAGTCAACTCTCCTTAGCTGTCGATGTATAGATTACATCAATATCACACAAACTGTTCTCATTATATTAAAAAAGGTTGGATTTTTTCTGGAGAGACTGTACACACACACACACACACACATAAACACATGATGGAATATTATTCACCTTTCAAAAAGAAGAAATCCCTGTCAAAGTGGAATAACTCAGTAACAAAAGAAAGGAAAACTGTATCACTTGGGAGGAGGCAGAGAGTTGTTAAATGAATATAATCTTTCAGTTTTACCAGATAAGAAAGTTCTAGGGATCTGTTGCACAATATTTGTATACTTAACGCTGCTATACTGCATACCTAATTTTTTAATGTATTTTTTACTACAATGAAAAGTATCTATAAGAAAGAACAAACAGTCACATTCATAACATATTTTGTGAACAAAATTATTAACATAGAAGTTGCAAAGACTTTACAATTTCTTTTTAAGTTGTGAACATAATTACATCTTTACGAAAGTGTTTTCTGACCTAGGTTTTGGTTTTACTTAATAATTTTAAAGAGGTGTGCATTTGAATTCTTTTTTGTGGTATAAAGCATATTTTATAGATCTGTATATTATATCAAATCATATTTCTGTTTTGTTGTGTGTTATTGCCTCACATATGTGTCTTGAATCTGGGTGTATAGAGGGAATGCTCTGATTTAAAATATAGACATGCAGAAAGGGTATTCCAAGAGGCAATTTCAGGATCCTATAATGAATAGGGAGACATTTCTACAGATGTGGACTTGTGGTTTATGAGAAGCACCTCTGTGGACGGCGGCAGTGATAGTAGCAATCTTTATTTAAAGTTGGTTAATAATTTTCTGGAACAATGCCAAGGAGATTAGTTATTTTCCATAGCTGTGTCAAATATATGACCCAGGGAGAAAATTATAACTCTTTTCTTCTCATTCTGGGTTTTGTTTTGTTTTTTGTTTTCTTTTTTTTTGGTTGAAATTTCTTATTTGAGAGATACTATCATGTGTCTATTGCAACAGAAATGAAGAGAAACAATCAAATTTTAAAAATCTCCAATTCTGGTAGGCAGCTCATGGAATGCTTTATAGAGAAGGGATGCTAGAAATTTATTACAGAGTAAAGTCATTAAAATAATAGTACAAATTGAATAGGCACTACTGGTTAGCAAAGATCAAAGATCTGTTTACTATTGCTGTTTCTTCTAAGTTTCATCTGTAACAGCTCTAGTTTTCCTCTCCCAAAAAGCCACAAGGAGGATAAATACAGGTGATGTCAGCTTCTTGGATTTGTTATTGATACCTCAAATTGGTAAGCATCAGTGGTTCTGTAAGACCAAGTATAGATTCTTTGTTTGTTTACCCAAATCCAAATTAAATTATTTCTTATTTTCATAACCCTTCAAAACAGAAACCTGACCTCATCTTACAGGACCAACATTGCCCAAACTGCAAATAACACTCCTCAGCTATGATTGCTCAACTGGACGGGGCCATGTACAAAATAGAAATAGTTCTTAGAAACACAATTTTAATGAATTTTAATTTATTGAGGAACAGCTACAGAAAGTCAGCTAGGGCAATCTGAGTTAATAAATACGTGTCAGAAGACTAAATTTGTCAAGAGAAGAAACTAGGACCTTTCTGTTGAGCTGTTATAACTGAGCTTTTAGAGTTAGAGTACAGTCCAGGAATAGAATAACATCAGATTCCACATATAAGTGATATCATGTGGTATTTTTCTTTCATCATGTGGGACTTTCACCATGTGGCTTAGCTCACTTAGCATAATTTTCTCTAGGTCCATCCATGCTGTTGTAAAATGGAAGAGTTTCTTCTTTTTTACTGCTGCAGAGTATTCCATTGTGTAGATGACCACAGCTTTTTTATCCACTCATCCAACAGTAGGCACTTAGGCTGTTTCCAAATGTTGGCTATTGTGAATATCGCTGCTATAAACATAGTGTTGCATGTATTCTGTTGTACTGGTGTTTTGGGAACTTTGGGGTATATACCCAGAAGTAGAATCACTGGGTCAAGATAGTAACAGAAGCTGAGATGCATAGAACAGACTGAAAGCTGCTGGAAAAGAGAGGTGGGGAAATGGGATGAAAAATGGTAAGCAGATTAACCAAAGAATATTTATGCACAATCCAAGGACATGAACAACAATGCGGGGACTGGCTTGAGGTGGGAAGAGGGTTGGCCTGGGTGAGGAAGGGAAAGAGGAGAAAAGTGGGAACGACTGTTAACAATTTAAACAATTAAAAAAATTTAAAAAGAAAAGTAAGCAGAGTCATCTAGGTAGTGGTCACACAGGTATCAGGACCTTAGGGAACAGAGCAATCAGCAACAAGAAGTCCAGGGTCAGGAGGGGAGGAAGAAGCCATAGGTCAGAGCCACAGAGTGGAAGAGGGAATGGGGACCCAAATAAAAGGTTTTAACACCTGATACACCTTCTAGTTTCATCTTTTTCATACTAGTTGTGTCAGAGGTGATTTTGAATCCCAGGCATTTTTCAAAGTTATGTTCCAACTTGTGCTTAATATTTTAAAAATCTATTCCAAGGAGATACCTTGAGTAAACTCCAATTGTTTGGTTTATTATTAGCTATGGGGTGAAAAATAAGTGTCAAAGAAGAAAGACAGGCTTTTGTTCTAGTCCATATATAGTGCTTCTTACAAGGGCTAGAAAAAAAGTGCCCCTTCCACTTAGACTAGTGAGCAGAGTGTATTAGTCAGACTTTTCCAAAGAAACAGAACTAATAGGATGTATATTTGCAGACATATAGAGAGATTTACTTGAAGGGACTAGCTCACATAGTTACAGAGGCCTGGTGAGTTCAAAATATGATGTGGCAAGCTAGTGGAATTGATACTCAGAGAAGGGCTGCAGTTCAAGTCCAAAGGCAACCTGCTAGTGAAATTTCTTTCTTGAGGGTTCTCAATTTTTGGTCTACTCATTTCTCAACTGATTGCATGAGGCTCATTTGCACTTTGCACAGTAATCTGTTTGACCCAAAGTCCACCAATTTAAATGTTAATTTTAACCAAGAAAACACCTTCACAGCAACATCCAGAATGTCTGACCAAATATCTGGGCATCGTGGCTCAGCTAACTTGATGCCTAACATGAACCAACACACAGAACAGTCTGGATTGCAGCTCACCTTCACCCTGTCATTCAGGTGCCTATGGGCAGAGCTGAACAGCACAACTACTCACAGTGGGATGGATTTTGGTAGCACCATTTCATGCCATATGCAGTACCTGCAGAGACCACAGCCAAATCACTCTGTAACTAGTAGACTGATCAGTGGCCAGGAGGCTCTGCAGCTGGTCATAGCCAACTGTCCCTTTCAGAGAGGAGAAGCAGAATAGATTATGGTTGTTCACAGGGTGCCAATAATGCTGGATTTTAATTCTGGCTCTGCCACCAACTTGCTATGGGATGCTGTGTTAATCAATTTATTCTTGGGGGTTTGGTTTTCTTGCTGAAAAATCACAAGTTTATAATTCGAAAAGTCCCCTCCCTGTCTAATATGATGCATCAGACATGTTGATCTTGACATAATCAAGTCTGGTATCAACAATATTTAGGAAAAGATTCTTCTCTGAAATTAGATACAAACAAAAGCCTGTTTTTTTATTTTTATTGAGTTTATTGGGGGGACATTGGTTAATAAAATTATATAGGTTACAGCTGTACAGTTCCATAATACATCATCTGTATATCGTATTGCAGGTTCATTACCACAAGTCAAGTTTCCTTCCATTACCATTTATCCCCCCTTTAGCCTCTTGTATCTCCCCCCAACCCCTTTTCCTTCTGGTAATCACCACACTGTTGTCTGTGTCTATGAGAGCTTTTTTTGCTTAATCCCTTTACATTTTTCACCCTGCCCCACAAATCCTCTCTCCTCTGACAGCTCTCACTCTGTTCTCTGTATCTATGAGTCTGTTTCTACTTTGTTTGTTAGTTTATTTTGTTATTAGGTTCCACCTATCAGTGAAACTATATGGTACTTGTCTTTCTCTGACTGACCTTTTTCACTTAGCATAATATCCCAGGTACTTCTGATGCTCTTCTTTGCTTACAGAACAACTAACATAATGAGAGTATCGGCAGTTAATGTGAAAAACTTGGGAGAAAGATGAAGAAACAATATTAAAGGTGATTTTTATCATATGTAAAAAATTAACGAGGCTCATCTTCTGCCTATAAGAAGTGCAGTGTGCCCTGGCCAGGTGGTTCAGTTGGTTGGAGCATCATTCCATAGACCAAAGGGTTGTGGGTTTTATGCCTGGTCGAGGTGTGTACAGTAGGTTACTGACAGTTATTTCTCTCTCTTCTCTCTCTCTCTCTCTTCCTTTCTTAAGGTCGGTGAACATATCCATGGGTAAGGATTTAAAAAAAAAGTGTAATGCTCCCTTCCCTAGTTAGAGCAGTACCAATTATGATTTAAGGTTTAGCTTGTAAAATTTAAAGGAACTATGAAATAATACTTTGAATTTTTAATATACAATCTATTTGAAGTACTTTAGAACATAAATAGTAATCAGGAAGAAGATGTTATTTTCTTTTTCCTCATGTGTAGTTCTTGTTTGAAAACTTTACATACTGGGATTCTCTGTGGTCCATTGATAATTCCTGATGGATCCTATTACATTTCCTTCTCAAGTTACTTAAAATGTTTTACAGAAATAACTATTCATACTCCTGACATTCAGGTTAGATAAAAGAGACAAGTATACCATTTTATGCAACCTCACCAGAGTATATTATAACACACTATATATACAATGCAAATAATTGTGTGAAAAATATTTGAAGCTTTAAAGCATTTCAAAGAAATTTATGATGAGTTTGTCATGGTATTTCAGAAAGATTAGTTTCAAAATGATTTCATAAAATGATACTTCTAAGACGGTGTACTTTTTACAAACATACACAAATGTTAACATCCCAATGTGTGCTGCACCTTTTGCCCTGGACTTGGGAAGCCGTTATGCTGATTTCCATAGGGTTGCCACTGCTCAGAGCATTTTTGGAACTCCATTCATGGAAGTGACTTTAGAGCTAGTTTATGAACCACGCAAGTAAATTAGTTTCATTACTTTATTGTCACACCTCATATATTTCCATTCTCACGTTCCTCACAGTTGGGTATCTTCTCCATCTCAGAGAGATTTTGCATTTTCCCCATTTCATACTGTCCTTGCAAATATATCTCTGAAAGAATGAATGTTTGCTGTAGATATATTCACAGCTATATGCAAGTAGATAAAATATGGTGCAACCTCAAATAGAATATACGGTACATTACCTGGCAGAATACTCTATTATACAAAATAGCTTCTCTAATTGAGGTGGACAGAAAGTGTCATTTTTCTAAGTTTAAAACCCACTGAAGAATTTGTATGCCAACATTGTTTTAACCTGTTGGCTTGAATGTCAGCTCTTGACAAAACCAAATTTTCTCTGAAACACAGACAAAAAAAAATTTAAAACTTATTAGTGATTCAAAACATCGTAGGAAAATGTAGCTTTTTAATATAAATATTATTGCTAAAATATAGCAATGATATATATAGTCATTTTTTTTTAAGAGAGAAAGGATGGAAGGAGAAAGAGAGTGAGAAAAACACTGATGTGAGAGAGAAACATCGATTGACTGCCTCTCATATGTGCCCCGAATAGGGACTGAACCCTCAGTCCGGGCATGTGACCTGACTGGAATCAAACAGAATACCTTTAGCTTTGAGGTACAATGCCCAACTAACTGAACCGCACAAGGCACTAGAAAATATTTTAATTGCTTGATTAAGGAATGAGGAAGAAATAAGAGTGTGCTTGCAAAAAATGTGAGCTAATTTATAAGAATAAAAGTTTCTTAATTCTAACTTTGATTTTCCTAGTGTCTTCTCCAAAAACCTCTTAGTAGCTTTATAAGAACAAAATCATCAGGAGAGGGAAGTGCCAACTGTTTTATTTTATGCATACCCAGGCTGTGTATTTCCCTGTCTTTGGTTCATTGAGGCAATATCACAGCATGGCCTCTGGATAAAACAAGCAAAAGATAATACAGAATACACCAAACTAGAGTAGGTCAATTATTAAAAAAACTTACTAACAGGATATTAAAGCTCAGTAGTTTTTTGTTTTCATGAGTTTGTGTACAGTATTCAGTGGAGAGTTCAGCATCTTGGGTCTTTTCTTTCCCCAAGTGTTGTTTATTGGAAATGCCTGAGAAAACTTGGAAAAGCATCAGAAGCAACCACACAAATGGTCGTGAAATTTCTTCATGTTACAAATGAATAAATGTTCTCATTGAAATGAGTCTTAATTCTATAATAAGTTAAAAGAAAAAAAATCTTGATATCAGTGCACCAAACCATAAGACAATGACTCTGAAAATGGTGCGTCAAAAGTGGGACCCTTTGGAGAGCTGAAGCTTTGTTAATAATGGAACGATTCTGTAGTAAGCCCGGGTGGGGGAACTGCTGTCTTAAAGTAGACTGTTCACTCATGTGAAGTGAATTAATACTTCCTGGGCACCAGGGTACTCTTAGTTGCACCGAAACAAGTAATTTACTATGGGCATCCTGGTGCCCTTGCACACCTGGCATCTCAATAAGATCAGTTGTAATGAAATTACATGGTGCTGAGAAGCCAGACCTCACAAATCTCAGTCAGTAGCCCAGTTAAGTGTTAGGGACTCATGGTAGTTCAATCACCTGGGGTGCTTCTCTAGCCACAGCAGAAATTTATTTTTAGTCTCTGTAAAGAAAACAAACAAACAAACAAAAAACCTCCAAAAAACCTGAGCAAGCAAATCATCTTTAATGACAAGTCACCCAAACTTTCCTTTTGATGTGGTATTTGCAAGCTCTCTTCTTGCTCACTGCGGGGAAGGGGTGGGTTGGGAGAAGAAAAAAAACAAGGATTTCCTTCGTTCTTTTAAGCAAAAAACAAAACAAAACAAAACAAAAACAGAGAAAGTTGACACAGGATAAAGGCAACACTTATGATAATGATTATCATTGGCTACTTAAAAGAAATGTAGCTGGATAAATAGTTTGGTGAAAAAGGAAGCAGCAAAACTTCATAAAAATAGTGATCATAGTCTTAAAACAAATTATTTCCCCACTACCAGTCTACAAATTAAGCAGGATATGTTCTATCTAACAAGGCTGATTACACTGGAAAATAAGTTTTATTTTTCTATTTTTACTTTTTTTTAGTATGGAGAGACTTTTTTTGGTAACAAAATTATTCAGAAATAGGTTAAATCAGTTACAAAAAAGTAAGTGCTTCTTTGGTAGCTTGGACAGTTAGATCATATTTGTGCCTTTTGTGATTTTTATTATTTTTTAAACTGGAATTTAAAACCTACTCAGCTAATAATTCCAAAGACTTCTTGAAATCTTATAACTTACTTGGCACTAACCAGGTTTCTACTGGAGTTCTAGGACTGACTATAAAGAAACACACAAACACATAATTTTTGCCCAGCAATTAGGTGTCCCCCCCAAATCAGGATGCCTTATTGCATCAGGAAATATTATAGTAGCATTATTTTGCTTTCTAATTCTAGAGGCCTTTGTCGTTTAATTCCATAATTTTATATGTGATTTTTTAAATGAATATGGAACTTATATCTCAAACTAAAGCAGCACCCAAATTTGTCTCATTGTTATATAATTCCTCTTTTTAACAAGGAAAACATTCATTTGTAGCATTCATCCTTGAAATATAGTAGAAGACTGGGGTGCTGAACACACAGTACAGGGTACAGATGATGTGTTGTGGAACTGTGCACCTGAAACCTGTATAATTTTGTTACCCAGTGTCATCTCAATAAATGCAATACAAAATAAAATGATAAAATAAAAGAAATTAAAATGTTGGCTGAAATACAAAATGAGCACGTTGGGTTTTTAAAAGCTGGGATGTGTTAGGGAGTAATCATCTTGATTTTCTGCTCGGCACTAGTCATGCTAATTTCTGCCATCAACATATCTGCCATCAACAAATTCAAAGAGGGTAAATATTTTTTTCTAACTTGCAACATTGTAATGTTTAAAAACAGAAAATATGTCAATCAGAAATGGGCTTACCTAATATAAAATTGAAACATACCTTTTTAAAAAACCCAAATCAAACAAAATGTACATTCCTACATTTCCTCATTTCCAGGAGTATGGGGCTGATTATGTCTTTTTTACTTTGTGTTTTTTATTGTTCAGGTAAAATGGCTCAGCTCCTTACTCCCAAGGGTAATTTCACCCCTCTCATCCACATCATTTCCAAACCTAAAACCAGTGTCCAAACACCTGGCCTGAAAAGTTAAAAAATTCAGTTTATATGCTTGTCAAATCTGGATAAATCGACCAAATATTGGTCTTATGTTTGAAAATTAAATTGATAAGTTAATTTTGTAACAGTTTGCCCTGATATTTAACAATGCTTACCCACAAAATAAAAATATGTATTAATTAATATTCATTTAGTAAAGACTGTTTTGAAGACATACTTGTATCTGGGAGATCCCAACATGTGCTGATGTTCAATGAAAAAAATGCTGTGATAGGTTCACTGAGGGGCTCTTGGAGACTGAATGTGAGAGACAGCGTTTCTGGACTAAATGATTTGGGACCCCTGGAGGCTTGCTATCACCCTGCAGTAGATGCCGAGAAGAGATCTCCCAGTTAAATGTTCTCAAATGATGCCCATAGATAATTTAATTTAGAGTTTTATATCTACCATTGACACTAAAGCAAATGCAGACTTCCATTGTTGACATTTATCAAAATGCAAATGACCACAATTTGGAGTTACAACTGGGGAAAAGATAACAAAAATTATATTTAAAAATCCATCTTTGAAAATTAATATTGAGGTAATTTACTGGTTAAGTTTTAAAAATAGTAGTTTATCATTTCAGAATCAACACCAAAACAGATGCCGCATTCTCATAAAATAAACATGCAGTGAAAGGGTAACACATGCATTAGCCACAAACTGAGTCTGTAGCCAATACAGTGTGATGAGAAGGAATTCTCAGTATGGCGTGATGCGCAATCGAAGCCATTAGCCATATGGTGCAGTGTGAAGAGGGCCTCTGTGACTGAATAACAGTTGTATGTTTTATGGTTTATTAAATAATTATGCAATGGCAAGCAATGCTTTTATAATTATTGGCTGTTTTAAAATATTTTTGTTAATCTAGCTCCATTTACCAGGTTGAAGGATATGTGTTCCATCGGGTCTCCATGTTTCATATCTGCTTTGTGTATAAAATGGAGATCAGCTGCCATATTGAAGATTTAAGGCACATTTCTTGTATCATACTGTGTATCATCAAGGTATGTTACAAGACATTTAGAAATATAGGGGCACATTGCTTTTAGAGTTGCCTTCCCACCTGCCACCTGTCAGTGCAGACACTGCATGTGGGATAGAGAATGTGCTATTTTAATGTAATTTCTACAGAATGAGATGGGGAAGCATTAAGACATCCAAAGGAAAAGCAAAACATTCAATAAAATATCTGGATATTTTGCAATGTGATGTTGTGCCAGTACCTATTTGGATCCTTTTTTTTTTTAACTGCCGACATTATCCTAAGTCATTTCTACTTATAATAATTTTTCCTCTACATAAATTTGTATTGTATTCATTTGTTTACCTCCAACCTATATGGTTTTGTCAGCTGAATTACACTTTATTAACCAGTCAGAGTACTCTGATCTACACTAAATAATTACTTCAAGATAGTATGCTGGTTCTCTAAGGTGGGGTCATTGGAGGACTGGTGACAATATCATGGTTAAAGAAGCGAAAAGGCTGTGATTGTGCTATGCCCACCATGAGACCACGGGACAGCTGCATCTGCCAATTAGAGATATGGTGTGGCTCAGCGAAACGCATTGGAGCAACAGCACACATTTGCTTGCATAAACCCACTCTTGGCTAAAGCAGTTACAGAATCTTTAAGAAATAGGTGAGTGATTTTAGGCACAATTGTGTGGGAGACATCTTAGACTTTTGAAAATCTAATTTAGAGTTTGTAAATAATAGGCAAAAACACTGAAAAGCAAAGCTAATCCAGGTACAATATTCACATTGCAAATAAAGCCCCAGATCTTATTACAAAGTTACTTTGACCCTTCTCTGCCTCTGTACTTAGTGGCTGAAATAACATTATATTCTGAATATCTTTTATAAAAATGATTTTACTAGTTTTGATAAACTATCATTTATACATACTTCCTTATCTAAGGCCTCTATCATATTCAAAGAAGAAAAATAAAAGGGAATAAAGAGTAATCATTAAGGACGTTTGTCAATATTGCAGTCCCCTCCTGTCAGGTAAATAGTTATGACTGCATTTCCTCACGGCCTTGATGTTTATCATGGCCACGAAGCCTCTGTGCCCAGTGAAATATGGGGCAGGAGTCTTTCCTAATGAACATGCAATTTACCATGGCATTTCCCTGCTAGTACAGTGACGAGAGATATTCCAGATGGAGGAGGCTCCTTCAACCTCAGCCCCTGAGTGAGGACACCATGGAGCAGTGGCTCTGGAGAACATTCTAGCCCTCTATGGACATGTAGCACAAGTAATATATCCATATTGTATTAAACAACAAAGATTACTAAGGTTGTTTGTTGTCTGGTACTAACAAAAATTAGGTTATAATAGCTGTCATTTCACAGGTACTAGTACTTAGGATAAGGTCAACTATACACATAATATTTAAAGTCATTTTAATAAGTAATATTAGGTGAATCAGTTTTCAAAACCTCTTGCCCCATTTGTGAGGCAGGTGTGCTATGATGGGTTACCAATGACCCCCCAAGTTCACTGGGACCCTGGGTGCATTTAGGACAGTGGTGGTTCTCTCTTCTTTGGTCCCTTCTGCTCTTGAGCAGCCTGGTGGGTAAACCCAAATGACTCTGTTATCTGGTGGGAGAAACTTTGGGAAGCTCTGATATATAAGATCTGTGATATGGCAAAAATCATGCAAATGATATTGGGGAAGAATGAAAGTCTGGCAATATTAATTAAACATAACATTTGAACAGAAAATAATTGATCAGATTTATCAAACAATTGCTAGTTGCCCTCTTTACTTGGCTTGTATACACACTTGCTAATCCATGAATTCATCCAGGCAGCCAAACGATCAAGGTTTTGAATGCCCACTGAACGTCACCTGGACTGTGCAAAATGGTGGGGAAACACAATGAACTGTCTCTTTATCCCTCCAATAACCAACATTTCTATGGGAAAAAATAATTAATTGCAATAAAAATGTATAAGTGATATTACAAGTAAATATTATGTTCCAAGCACTGTCCTAGGTATTTAATTTTATTTAATCCTGAAAGGAGCTCAATGGGGAAGATAATATTTCTTTCACAATATATAGATAAAGATATGAGGTCTCAGAGCGCTTAAACAATTTTTTTTAAAGTCCTAGTATAACATGTATTTTAAAAAATGTTTGAATTCAGTAGTTTAGAGAAAAATATGTGCACACATGCACATATAAAGGCTACTTTGATACTAATATCAAAGATTTCCTATTTGTCATCAGGTCATATTCATATTGTTAGGATCCAGTCCATTGTTAGGATTTTCTGAGTTTGTGATCATATTTAAATTCCCTTGCAAATAGTAAATTTTTCCCCACAAGGGATGTACACAGACATGCATGCATACATACATACATACATACACACACACACATATTTTGAAAGACAACAAACTATTCTGATGAAGAATTTTTTCTTTATTTAGATGGCATTGAGTTCAGTAAAGGAGATTGAAATATGATTTGGTAATTCAAGGGAGTATAGCCTCATATTAAATGTTTTGTTTTTCAATAATAATATACTTAGATATTAGTTATGCACTTAAGATTTAAAAAAAAAGTCATGCTCATTTGTCCATACACCTTTATTTAGGTGTGAAGCTTGATGCTACAGTTTTTGGTCATTTTGGTTCAGAGAACTCTTGATGTAGCATTGCTTAGCAATAGCTTCTTTCTGCCTGGTATCATGAATCCTGGCCCTTTGTTGTTCATTTGTGAGCTGACAACAGAGATTGCATCAAATTACATATAAAATATTTTGTGGCTCTAATGTCGTATAATTTCCTTAGCTTTTGGAACAGTTGAGACTGGTAACTAGTCTAATGCTCATCATATTTTAGGAGCATTACATGACAATGTTACAGTTAACTTCAAGATCACATAGCCAATGAAAACATCATAAGCAGAATTCTGTCTATGCCTTTCTTTCAGAGATTTCTTTTGTACTGAATTGAGCAATCTCTCATTTGCCAAAGTACTTGCAAGACACTTGGGTTTATTGCTGTGTCTGTTGTATTGTTTTAACTGATTTGAATCAGTGGCATCTGAAATAAAATATGGCACTTGATAGTTGTTTTTATTACAGATGTTTTTGCAGTGCTTGATTCCAAAGTTTTTTCTCAGTGTGATATTTCTTCTTCTGCATGTGTGTGTGTGTGTGCACACACATGTGATGAATGACAGAAAAGTAGTGGATAACAAGTGTCCTGTGAGTTCTTCTCTTCCACCATCAAGAATCCTCTTAAAACAACATGGTAACACAATGGACTATGTATTTCTCACTTTGGTGAATAAATAGTAATGGAAGATAAAGGAGTAGGATAGTGCCATGGGGTGTTTATGAGAAATTCTGGGTGTAACAAATTAAGATTGTATAAATTGCATCTACATCTTATATTTCCTAGTGGTAGTTTTATATGAGCACCCAGGAATAATATTTGATGTGACACACAAGGAAGGTGTAGTAATTGCACAAATATATACTTAAATATTGAATATAGAAATAAGAAAAAAATTAATTGATTTTAGAGGCAGAAGTTCATGACAAGTTCTATAAATCTTCTCACAATGACCAACATTTACATTTTAAGCCTTTCTCCTCCATTATAAACAACCTGAATTTCACCAATGAAAGACGCTGGCAGAGACTGCTGAGCCAGTTATTTTATTTTATCAGGTATTGCTAGCAGAGATACCACTTTCATTTTTGCCAGCATTTGTAGTGTAAATGAGGAGTAACCTATCATAAAATAATGCGAAGAAGATCAAAGGAAGCAATCCCTACTACCAAGCTAAAATCATTCTGGGAAAATGTTTTTGATTATGGTTAATAATACAATCAAGCCAGAAACCTGCCTAGAAGTTAGAGTTATAGCAAATTTACCACTAATATTACAGGGTACCTAATCGGCAGTAATATGGCAAGAAATTTTTGGACATATGAAAGCAAGAGGCTAATAAAATATTTACAAAAAGCTATATAGTTTGGATTAGAGCACTATGTATATTATCCTCAGAAAAACAAACCAGTGTTGTAACTGAAGGTTTAGAATCAAGGCAGGAAGAGGAAAGCATAAAAGAAACAAAACCAAAACCAAAGGGGTCGTTTTAAAAAAAAAATCTTTGATTTCATTCTTTAAAGACCAATTACTTTTCTGTCCCCTGTGGGAGAAAAAAAACCATTCTTCTTCTTAATAGCAAAATCATTCTAAGACTTTTCTGATTCATTTTATATTTAGCAGATTACAGCTTTAGTCATCAGTAAAAAAGAGCTTCATAAAGTGACAGA
Source organism: Mormoops blainvillei (assembly GCA_004026545.1). Taxonomy (NCBI): domain Eukaryota; kingdom Metazoa; phylum Chordata; class Mammalia; order Chiroptera; family Mormoopidae; genus Mormoops; species Mormoops blainvillei. The sequence continues at coordinate 115,199 of PVJD01004131.1, read as the reverse complement.
CCTGAAATCATGTCCTTTGATTGTAATTGACAGAAAAAGCATTTAAGGTAAAGAAAAAATATTTTATTCATCTTTGATTACACTGTGATGTGATTTGGTGACATAATACAGCTGGGAACTGAGGCAAAAAGGGCAATAATTCCTACTTGAGAGTTTGACATGATGTAGCCCTTCAGCCGTCTTCCTACTAACGCCTCCAGCTACAATAGTCTCCTTGATGTTGGCTAGACAAATAGATATACACTGTTAGAATTTAAAAGGCAAACAGCTCTAAAATACAGTTTCTTAAGGCAATGCATTTTAGCATTAAATACTTGACAACTACACATTCGACTGGACGTAAAATTAAATCTATTCAATTTAAACATGTTATGGCACAAAAATACCTCCATTTAAGCAACACTTTCTTAAAATAATGGAAAATAAATGGTTTATACACAATAGCCTTCTAAAGAGATGCATTTTTTTGGATATCAGTGACTGAGTATATATTTCAATCCATTCATATAAATTGGAATTTTATTCCTGTAATTTATTTGATATTTCTGTTCGCTTCCTTTTTCTGACTCATTCACTTTATAGATAGGATGTTGCCATATATATTTCGAACATTTAACAAAAGAAGTTATACACAAATGTGACAGCAAATAATGTCAGACAGTTGGTAAAGTCACACGTAAATAATAACATCTACTTCCCTGAAAAACATTTACTTCATTAAATAAATTTATATTCTAGGATTTGAGTAATGACTCTGCAGTTTGATTTAATATCATTATTTTTAGTGCCATATTAAAAATAACTTAAGTAACTTGCCAATATTCAGATTTTAAAACATCTAACACATAAACTAATGAAAAGTGCATGTCTTGTGAGAAAATGAAAATACATTAGAGAATGTGCAAAAGAAATCTATAAAATAAAATGAATTTGATTTTTTTAGAGATTTGAAGAGTTTAAATTTATATCTTAAAGTCACATAAAATCTGTGAGACTACTAGACCAAGAAACCTATTGCTTAGCAATTGTTTTTAATGATTCAGAAAAGATCTCTTGAATGTCACAAATATGTGTGCATATCCATAAGGGGAATTAAATGAATATCCACCAAAAAATGACTTATGATGAAGCTACATTTTCCAAAGGAAGAGTATGAATTGTCAGTGCCGAATGATATTTATATATGTAAATCAAGTATTTAAATCTGCAAGTTAATTGTGTCTAGAAATGTCAGACTAATTATAAACTCATGCTGTATTTACCCGAATGCCCCCAAAGCTATTTGAAACTAAAAATTTCAATTTATAGAAGGTTGTTTTAGTGATTACAAATGGACTCTATTAATCATAACTTTAAATGTAATGTAGGTATCAACTACAGGTGCAAGCCAGGAAGTTTTTCAATCTCCCATGAAAACCTGTCTGATATTCTAATTCAGCTCAGAGTTAAGGATTACCTTTTTGCCAGAGAGCTCCAAGAGCATATGCCTCATCAGAAGAATTATTTAAATTATTATCTAAAATAGCTTATAAAAAAGTTCTAAGACAAGGAATAATTATAGAAATTGCTGCATATATTATTCCCCACCCCCATGGAGATGAAGTTATATTTCACCCTGTGCCAATATTTACTCTTAGATACACATAGATAACCCTTGAATGCTGGTGTTTTTGTTTTTGTTTTTTTTTCTCTTTTTGGCTTGTCTTCTCCAAAGTCTTATTTTGGTTTGTTTTTTACTATGAGGCCAGAGGAAACTTTCAAGATATAACAAACTTGCATGTGATATCAGTTCATGTCCAGCATTAGGCTAAATGGTTTCCATCTTTTTACATAAAAGAAGAATACCAGTCTTTTTGTTAATGCTCATTTACATATACACATACATGAGCATGTGTATAGCTCGTGTGTATTTGTGCTTCCAAGCATTTTGAAAGTAAAAGAAAACTGAATAGTGGTTTACTTGTTGGAAACCAAACTTTCCATTTTAGCCTTGACCAACTTCTTATTTATTAAGAATGGATGATTTTAATAAAACTATTTGAAGTTTCATTTTTCTTTTTTAATCATCTAGATTTTTAGTTTTCTATTCCACATGGTTAGTATAATAAATAAGTTGACCGAGAGGGTAATTCAAGGGTAACCTCTTTGCAGAAACTTTTGCAAGTGACATTGGGAACTTTTTGTACCATATATACTTATTACATATTTATTCTTCAGTTCATATTCACAACATAGTTATTGATTATGGGAAAACCATTTCAGGACAACTAAGGAAGCTTAGATTGCTGAACTGTTTAACTATTTAGGGGAAGAACAAAATATTTTGTCTTTATTTTCCAAATTCATTCATGTATAAAGAGATTTTATCAAAACATTTTATTCAGTATCACCATCTCCACATAGCAATGATACCATAGTCTAATCATAGGAAAATGTTAAAACTTTACTGAGTTACTTACATAAAATTTTAATATATTTCTTTGATACATCTTTAATTAGTATAGATAAAACAATTTGGAAAAGAAAGAAGAAATTTATCTACTGTCATATCTGAAACGTCCAGTTATCCACCTTAATTTAATTTTAAGTTGTGATATATAGTCCTAGTGCTTTCAATATATTCATTTTGCTATTTACAGATGGGCAGTGTTTCATTTCTGGAAAATTCCCTCCAAGGTAGAAGTCACATTTTTCAATAAGAATATTTTAAAATTGTTTTATATGGCAGATCTAACTATATCAAGAAATTAACCCTGCTGTAAATTACTTAACTCTTTTCCAAAAGATTTTTATGCTCCTGAGAATTTAAAAGATACACTGCTATCTGCACAGTGAATGCTGATGTTCAGCATTTGTTACTGAAATAACTCCTACTTAATTATTTACACATTGAAAATATTTTGTTATTATTAGTAAGCTGACATTAATTGAATAAAATATTTCTCATGAGATTTTTCTTTTAAATAACTGAATTGGAAGTAGAAAAGACAATAACTTTAACAGTAATTATTTAAATTTGGAATATTTGACTTCTTAAGATGCATTTACACAGACTCGAATGGCAGATCCCCAGAAAGGCCAGACCCTCATGAGCACAGAGACATTATCTGCTCCACTAAGTATTTGCTTCTATTTACTTTCATACAATCACATGTGTGCAGCCTTTGCCAAAAGTATCAATAAAACAATTTTTTTGAGAAATTAGATTCTCATATTGAAAGCTAGAATATACTTCTAAACAAATTGGAATCTCTTATATTACTATTTCCAATGGTTTGCCACTCTAAATAATGATTTAGATATATATGATATTCTAAATGTATTAGCTAATGTCTAAACTGTCCTTATGATCAGATTTCAGGGAAATATAAAGCAAAGAATGAAAATATTTTTAACTAATGCGAAATCATGATTTAAAGCAGTTTGCAACAGGTTGCTACTCGATATGACCTTAAATATAGTTTGGCGCTTGCAAATGTAGAAGAACATGTGCATGAGAAAGAGGCAAACTATTTATCACTTTGGACTAATTAATATAGAGACACATTTTCCTCTGTCTGGAGAATGATAATGCTATTTTTCTTAGATATATTCAATTTAGTAGTACTATTTATTTCTGAAAATATATGATACTGCACAAGCTCACTAATAAACTCAGGTCTCAGTGATATTTTAACACAAAAGGCAATTTGTTTCACCCCTAGAGAACTACATCATATTAAAGTAATGCTGATAATTCATATTTGAGTCCAAAAATGATGCATTAGTGTATGTTTATACTTTTAAATTATTATTAAATTTGCTATGAGAGCAGTGTATTTTTAGGATATATTAAAAAATGCTATTGAAATTTTTAAAAGAAGTTACGACTATAAAAATGAAATCCTCAAAATTAACATTTGAATGATAAGCAATTTTGGGAGTAATTATAGTTTGCACTCTATATTCAGTGCATTTTAATGTATGGATAATTACTCCTAGTAATATCCTTTAGTTGGATTTTTTTGACAATGATGATTTACTACAAAATTAATTCCTTGGTACAATTTAACATGTAGTGTTGTGAAGTCAATGACTTGATTTTACTGCAGACCACTTGTACTCTAGAGCTTCCTATGTTCAAGTACTAGTTGGTTATTATAGATCACTTTAAAACTTAGTTTAAAAAAAAATTGTTGCAAGGTTCACTTAGTAGAAATAGTTGGGTATTTTCAGCTCATGGGGTTTTATTTAAATAAAAAATGGTAAAGTAATGCAATCATCTTTGGTTATAAAAGTGATGGATGAATTGAAAACATTTTTGAATCAGGTCAATGGTACTGATGATTAGTACATTGTTAATCAAGTTCTTCAGATTGCTATCAAATGCTTTAGCTCTTTTGCTTAGGCTGGTGAGAGGATCATGAATATTAAAGAGATTCAAATAGATGTGCTCTCATGTAATATGGAGTACCACAAATGAAAAGACTAAATGAGAACAGGCTCTAAGTCTATGTACTGATATATCTCTTAAATAAAGAGGAATGCGTAATCAATTTCTTTTTTCACATATAGCAACCAAAGGAAATTTTTCCCTTCTTTTCTTTTTCTTTCTCTTTTTTGTATTATATATCTTATTACATTGACAAACCAGGGGACAAAATGCATAAAAATATATTTTTCAAAGAAAAGGTTTACATAAGAGTTAATAAGATATAGTTGCTAATAATAAAAATTTAAAATTAAAAAACACATTGATAAAAGGTTAGGATATAATGCATTTATTTTATTTTTATTTTTTCTATGGAATTTATTAGAATGACAATGGTTAATAAAATTCTATAGTATTCAGGTGTATAATTCTATAATATATCATCTGTATATTGTATTGTGTGTTCACCATCCCAAGCCTCTTTTCATCACCTTTTATCCCCCCTATACCGTCTTCTAACCTCCCCGACCCTCCTTTCCCTCCTGTAATCACCACACTGATGTCTGTGTCTATGATGTGTCTATGAGGTTTTTTTTTTTCTTAATCCCTTCTCCTTTTTCACCCAGCCTCACAATGCCCATCCCCTCTGACAGCTGTCAGTCTGTTCTCAATTAGTCTGTTTCTATTTTGTTTGTTAGTTTCTTTTGTTCAGATTTAAGATATGAGTGAGATTGTATGTACTTGTCTCTCTGACTGGCTTATTTCATTTAGCATAATGCTCTCCAGGTCCATCCATGCTGTCTTTAAATTAGAATATGTTTTAGAGGCAAAGAATGGAGACTATGCTGAGAAATATCCTCTTGAAAGAGATATGAAAATACAGTTCTTCATCTTTTTATTTAGCAACAATCCCCTTATGCTTTAAAGTCTATGTTATTAGAAACATGATACTATTGCACATGTTATAAAGATATTGATTTTGCTGATTACTAAAAGCAAAATTTTGTTCTCAAAGTCAAAATGAAGAAAAAGAATTTCCATTAATAGATGTGTGGCTGGAGCAGATTAGAGACCGGAAGGGACAGCCAGTGCATTGGGCCTGCAGGGAACTAAGGTGCCCGGAATCCGCCGCACTGCTGGCTTGGACCTACCCACCCCAGGCTACACTCCACTGTCTTCTTCAGGATGCATGGGGCGTTGTCACTGCTACCTGGTGGGTTTGTTTGTGGGACCTGAGGCCTCTGCTGGACCCTTAGTCCTGGCCACAGACCCAATAGAGGCTGGGTGGTGGTTCTTATTTCAGAAGACCCACTGGGGGTGTTGTCCATGTGGCAGAACTGGGTGAGCTCCCCCTGTGGGCAGACCCTCCCCAGCAGCTTCCTGGGGCTGATCTGTGCCTTAGGGCCCCCCAGACAACCCTTGCCCAACAGCAGCACTAGCACTCCAGAGGAACACAACACCTGTGGTGGAGGGGCCCCTGCACCTGTTGCTGGGGAGATGCCCACTACAGTGTACACAGGATGCAGCCAGGGACTTCTGGTCAAGGTGGCAGCATAGGCAGACATGGGTTACCTCTTTGCCCAGCCAAATCAAAATTACAACTAAAATACAGAACGACACCACTCGGAGCTATCAGAAATCAAGTTGAATGGTAGCCTGGCAACTATGGAATTAAAGAAACCATGCCTATCCAATTTGAGCCACAGAGCTGGCAAGTTGGTGCCATATCTGAGAGTCCATGGACATGGCTACCACTGTTTGACTCCTTGGAGATCCCCAGAGACTCCACCCCACCCAACTTATGGGACCACCCAAGCTGCTTGTCCTTAGTAATGGCTGGCCTTGGCTCATGCTGCATGACTTCCTAAATCCTCTCAAATAAGCAGCAGCTGACCTCAATGAGCCCCAGGCCCAGCACTAGCAGAAGACAGCCTGCATTCACAGTTTGGCTTTCCTGGGAAGATTCATGCCCAGTACAAGTATCAGTCACTTCAGATTGCTTTATAGTTCATGCATTGTTACCCCAGGCAAAACACAGTGGGGGACAGATCTTTGCTTACACCACCCAGGAAACCCCAGGGCCAGCACACCCAGTGGACAGCTACAGACCATGTTGGAGTACCACCACCCTGCTGCTGCATAGCTGATCCTCCATGGATGGCACAGGTTGGTGGTAACTGGTCACAGCCAATCCTTGCAGCTGACTAGCCTGGGTAAATCACTCTCATTGGTCTACCAGCAGCAACAAAGACTCAACTACAAGAGGAGGGTGTACTCAGTCCACACAAACAGTGCTCCTCAAGTACACAGCTTGACTGATAGGAAGTCTGTGCCACTGGATCCTACAGGACCCCTACTACATTAGACCACACGACTAAGACACAGAGTCAAAGCAGCTCTACCTAATACATAGAAACAAATACAGCGAGGCTGTCAAAATGAGCAGATGTAGAAAACATGGCCCAAATGAAAGAACAGACCAGGACTCTAGAAAAAGGGCTAAATGAAATGGAGATAAGCAATCTATCAGATGCAGAGTTTGAAACACTGGTTATAAAGATGCTCAAGGAACTTAGTGAGGACCTCAAAAGCATACACTAATTGAAACAAAGAACAATTTATAGGAAAACAACATTAGAGTGGATAAAGCCGAAAATCAAATCAATGATTTGGGACATAAGGAAGCAAAAAAAACAACCAATCAGAACAAGAAGAAAAAAGAGCCCCCCAAAATGAGGGTAGTATAAGCAGCTTCTGGGACAACTTCAAGAGATCCAACATTCACATTATAGGAGGTGTCAGAAGGAGAAGACAATGAGCAAGAAATTGGAAATCTATTTGAAAAAATAATGAAAGAAAACTTACTTGATTTGGTGAAGGAAATAGACATGCAGGTCCAGGAAGCGCAGAGTCCTAAACAAGATGGATGCAAAGAGGCCCACTCCAAGACACATTTTAATTAAAGTGACAAGGGTTAAAGATGAAGAGAAAATCTTGAAAACAGCAAAAGAAAAGCAGAGTTACCTACAAAAGAGTTCCCATAAGACTATCAGCTGATTTCTCAAAAGAAACTTTTCAGGCTAGAAGGGATTGGCAAAAAATATTCAAAGTCATGAAAAGCAGGGACCTATATCCAAGATTGCTCTACCCAGCAAAGCTATTATTTAGAATTGATGGGCAGATAAAGAGCTTCCTAGACAAGAAAAAACAAAAGGAGTTCACCATCACCAAGCCCTTATTATAAGAAATGTTAAAGGGACTTATTTAAGAAAAAGAAGATCGAAACTATGAACAACTAAATTACAAAAATACATATTCTTCAACAATTGAATCTAAAAAACAAACTAAGCAAACAAGAAGAAGAGAGACACAATCATGGATACAGAGAACGTTTTGATGGTTTTAGATGGGAGGTGGTTGTAGGGGAATAAGTGAAGAGGTGACGGCATTAAGAAGTACAAAGAAGTAGTTACAGAATAGCCTTGGGGATGTAAAGAACAGCATAGGAAATGGAGTAGCAAAAATATTTATATGCATGACCCATGGGCATGAACAATGGTTGGGGGATTGCCTGAGGGAGTGGGGGTGCTGGGTGGAGTGGTGTAAAGGCTAAAAAATCAGGACAAGTATAACATAATCAATAAAACATAAAAACATAAAGTTTTCTTTTGAAAGGAGGAAAAAATAAAAAAATAATTTCCATTAATATTACTAAATATTTAATTTAGATTTTGAATTTTTCAGTATGAATAAGTTTATAAGAGATTATATCATTAAAATACTGTATATTGATATACAATTAGAAATAAAATAATACTACATTTATAAGTGACTAACTTTTAATAAAATCTAATAAAGTAATGGTATACCATATTTTTAGAGCTTAAATTAACATAATCTATTGTTAACGTTGAGTATAGACAAATAAATATATTCATATAATAGAAACATTCTATCTGGAAAAAATAACATATTACCTTTAGGATTTACCAACCCAGCATAGAATAATTTACTGTGCTAACTGATTGTCTATTTTGAAAGAAGATTATTGGGTTTATGATACAGGGAGATTTCAGGAGAATAGGATCCTAAGCAAAAAAACCAAAAAATGTGTTTTGGCTGAAAGAAGCCTGACAAAAAGATCCAGGCTTTAAGAGAGTATCTGAATGACCCCGAATATTTTGATTATGAGCAGAGGTACAAGCTATCTGTGGATTTAGGATTGAAAATGGAGATGAAAAAAATGAGGATAATTGGGTGATTTTTGTGAGGCAAAGATTTCAAATTTTCCTGGGTTCAGACTTATGAATAAAGGTCAACTATTAGTACGTTTATACACCTATCTTCATAGTAATGAAAAAATACCGAATATACCAGTATTAAGAATGTCCATATCTCAAGTTTGTATTAGTAGTCCAAATGAAATCGGAAAATGGTGGGTTATTTCTTAAAGTTTGAGAGTATTCATAGGATCATAGAATGGCTAAATTTTTGAGTCACAGTAAAATTTGGGAAGCCGCTTTCTCCAAATAAATCATTTTTTTTTTGTTGAGAACAGTAAGATGCTGATCAATGAAGCATCCTGTTCAAGTTTAGTTAATGGTAGGGTCAAGATTAGGATTATGTTATTTTGATTTGTAATACAATCTAAATTTTTTCCTTAATATTTAACCACCATAACTTTAGAACAAATCTAGTTTAAAGTACATAAATATATAGTAATTACAAATTACTGTACATGGCCTGAGGAAGATTAGATTATATGGGAGGATATAACAGAAGGACCAATTTTATAAAGGTGGTAGAAGAAAATACCTCACTAAGGAAATGATGTGTAATTTACAGCTGGAAGATGTAAGACAAGATCAGGAGATGGAATTTGAAGAAAAGAATATCCCAGATTGTGGGAATGGCGTGTTGAAGGAAGGATCTATATATGTGGCATTTTTGAGAGGAAAAAAGGGTTTTGGAATATACTGAAGATGTCTTGGAAATTGGTAAGAAATAGAATACTTGGAATTTTACTCCACATGCATTGAAAAGCTATTGAAAGGTTTTGAATCAACCTTGTTAAAGATTCTGATTTATTTTTCAAATTTAAGCTCACTGTTGTAGAAAAAAATGAATTGGAAGGTCATAAAAATGCAGAAAGAAAAATTATTTAGCAAGACTCTTCAGTTTCCCAAATAAGAAATATTTGTGATTTGAACTAAGTTTGTGCCAGGGGAAATGATGTCAAAATCATTTATCTTTTGTGAATGCAACTGAAATATATATTAAAAGCTCAAGCAACGTATCTTGGTAATTACTTGTGATGGCATGGGGAAAGTGCTAAGGAAAGGGGAAAAGTCAGCATTCCCAAGGTTTCTGTAATTAAAAACCCTGAGTGAATGGAAGTTTAATGTATTGAGAAAGCAAATAAAAAAGAGAGAACAAAGTAGAAAATCAGAAGTTAGTTTTCAATACACTGTCTTAGAAATGTGAATCATTGAATAGAGATGGCATCCACAGAAGCAGGTTGAAAGAGTAGTCTTAAGCTTAGAAGAGGTATCTGGACAAAAATGGAAATTTGAGATCTTTTCCAATTTTGAGTTAGATGTGATTGCCTAGGAAGTAAGTTTAGATGGAGAACAGAAACAAACCTAGAGTGGAACTCCGAAGGTCTCAAGAAATATAGATGCTGGGCAGAGGAAAAATGAACCCCTAAAGGATTAGAGTTAGTCAGGAAGAAAAATCAGGTGAGTCTAATGCACCAGAAGCCAAAAAGTAGAAGTATAGTTTAAGAACAGCTTCAAATTTGTCGAGTGCTGTTAAGTTTTAAGTTGAATTGTATTCTCTGCAAGATATGTTGAAGTCCCAACTTCGCTGTACCTGTGAATGTGACAGGGTCTTTATAGGCATACTTAAATTAAGATGAGGTCATATACAATTTTGGTGGGCTTTAAATCAAATGACTGACATCCTTATAAGAAGAGAAGAGAGCACACAAAAATGCAAAAATGCCCTGGCTGGTGTATCTCAGGGGATTGAGAGTCGACCTGTGAACCAAAGGGTCACTGGTTTGATTCCCCAGTCAGGCCATATGCCTGGGTTGTGGGCCAGGTCCCTAGTTGGGGGTGTATGAGAGGCAACCACACATTAATGTTTCTCTCCCTCTTTCTCCTTCCCTTCCCCTCTGTCTCCTTCCCTTCCCCTCTGTCTAAAACTAAAATAAATAATTTTTTTTAAAAATGCAAAGAGAAGCTATGTGGAGACACAAACAGAGATTGGGGTGACACAGCTACAAGTCAAGGAACACAAAGGAATTCTGGAGGCCACTAGAATCTGACATACAGACATGGGATGGATTCTCCCTCAGGGCGCCAGAAGAAACCAACCTCATGCCAACATCTTCATTGTGGACCCTTGGTCTCCTGAACTGTGGATAAATAAATTCCTGTCATTTTTAGCTACCCAGTTTCTGGTAATTTGTTATGGAAAACCTGAAAAAACTAACGCAGGAGTCAAATAAGGTGAGGACTGGAAAACATCTATGGGTTAGGCAACAAAAGATCATTTTCATCCCTAGCAAAGGCAGAAGAGTCTCATGAATTGTGTGGTGTGGAACTCACGTTAGAGGGGGCTAAAAAATGAACAAATGGTGAAGAGGAGGTAGTGAATGTAAATAGGGGTTTTCTTGGAATACATGCTTTTTAAGAAAAGAGGTAAAAAAATAGCTGCAGAGATAATATATAGATATTGATATAGATACATACATATGTGGACATGTGTGGATGCTGGTGGCAGGGACAAAAAAGTATAGTAGAAGATTAAAAGTTGAAGATCTTCAGAGAAAGAGAGATGATTGACAAAAGGAGGTCTCTGCAAAGATCACAGGAGAAGAGGTTCTAATTGAAATGGAGGTGCTCTCTCCATTTCAATTAGAAAGAGGGAGAGAAATGGTTACCCTGATTTGTATGGTGGAGAGATGAAGGATGTCATATCTAGTAGCTTTTATTTTCTTGATTAAGGATGTTGCAGGATCACCTAAGTTAAGGAGATAAAGGGAAGTTAGGTATATCAGAAATGAAGAAGGTATGAAATTACAGGTATGAAGAGGGAAAAAGCAAACTGGATTTGTAGTATTGGCTTGAGGGTAGTGGTCATGAATTGATAGTGAAACCAACCGCCCAGCTGGGGATCATAACCTAAGATCTGAAGAGATTTTTGAGAGTCTGCTGTCTACTGCATGTATCCCTTATGTTTAATAAGATAGTGCTTTGCTTCCCCTTTAAGGGTGATTATCTTGTAGCATCCTGATTTTCTAAGACATAAGTGAAGATTCTGCAGGCACGAAGATAAAATGGAGAAAAATAGTATTTTTGTTTTCGCTCTTCTATTCCCATTAATTGAGCTCCCAATAACCCAGTTTGTACCTATTAAAATAGAGTTAATACAGTAATACCCAATAGTCAAATATTAAGAGATAATAACCCAGGGACTAATGAATATTGAATAGAAAGCTATAACCATAATCCAGAGTACCAATAGTGTGGCTTGCAGGTTATTTCTGCTTTTATTGGTTCTGTAAGTAGTTCCGTTAATATTTGAGAAGGCATGGTAAAAATCAAGAAGCTCTGAGATTCCTAAAAATATTTCAAAAGTTATTATCTTGAAAGTATTTCAAAAGATGCAATTGAAAGTGACTTTAAACCCTTGATTGAAAAGTATACTACTTCTACATATTATGTACCCCAACAGTAATTTATTTTGAAAGCTGTAATTCACTTTAGACATTATCATTTGAAGCATTGGATACTTTCAACTGTAACGATTGGCTCTGAGCTACGATGAGAGATATCCTGAAAACATTACTTGCTAATAATAGCAGTCAGAAGAGTACAAAGTAAAATGTGTGGAGTTAAAGTCCAAGGCATCCAATGATGTAAATCAGAATAGCAATTTATTATTAGAATGTTGGAATCCTTAGGCTACGAATGAATAAGGGAGGAAAAAGTTTTACATAAAATAACTGTGAGATTTTACTATTTTAAATGGTTTAAAGTGTCATGCACCTTAGGCAAACACTGTGGAACAAAAAAAAGAAAGAAAGTAAAAGAAAAGGACAGTTGTAAATCCTTTGTCTTGAGCATTTAGTTGGCATTCAACAAGGTTTCTAGGCTGTTTTAACTAAGTCTAGCATGTAAATTTGCAATTTAGTATGGGGGTTCTTTTAACCTGGGGGTTCGCAAAAATAGAGATCTAAACTAAGGATATTAATGTCACCTGCTTCTCAACTCACAATACTATCCCCAAACAGTACTAAAGATTATGTGGGAATAAAAAGATTTAGAATTCATTCTCCTATATCCAACATGATTGTTTCAGTAGAGGATTTTTACTATAAAATCCCTTCAGAATTGTCTGTGTATTACTGCAGGTGATAGGGAATAGGAATTGAATACTTAATAGCAGATAAAGCTCCACGTGTACCCCATTCCTAGTGATAGCCAGTTGAATTTAGAATATGTAGAATTAACATATGCTACTTTGCTGGAAGGACTTCTGTTGAAGAAGTTTTTAGAGCAACCCTGCAAAACAAAAGGTTCATTACTTTTGCCTAATTAAAATGGGGAAACAAACAGTGGAAACTAAAATAGCAGGGTGGTGTCACATGACAATCCCTTATTAGGTCCTTTCATTTGTTTCTATGTCTCTGGGGAGCATCTCCCCACTGCTGAGGTCAGTGTCCATGAGTTTCCACTCATCAGAGCTGCGCCTGGAATAGAGTCTGTGACCAGTGTTCACCAGGCTGCATGTTGGACCATAATCTCCCTCAGATATTAGATAGAAGAAAAACCTAAGTAACTGCTGAAGTGAGAACTGATTATTCCATATAAGGTTTGAGAAAGCCAAAGCTATTTAAAGGGAAATTTGTGAATTGATAGGAAAATTGGAAATGAATACTGCTAATGACATCTTTTTCCTGCAGGACCAGAATGTTAAGTGCTAGGAAAGAGGAAAATGAAATGACTTGCAGTAGCAGTAGGAGGCAGGGAGAAAGGGGAGAAAGTGCAATAGAAAGTTAATGTGTTGGGGTTTGGGGGGATAGGAAAGCCTAGTAAAAGAAAGAGAAAGAAGAAAACTGAGGGAGGAATGCAGTAAAGAACAATGATGAAAGCTTGAGCTGTCAACCTCCTGTTTAAAAATCTTCCATTTAAATGAACTTTAACCACAGGAACCTCAAAGCAGGATAAAAGAGTTTGTAAAAATGTAATATTGTATAGCTTACTTTACTCCTTTGTAGACTCCTGTCCGGAAGCTGTATTATAAAAGTGGCATGTTTTCTGGGCGCATTTATGTTATTCTGTGGAGAAAAGGGAACCTTAGAGCACTGACGGTGGGAGTGCAGACCGGTGTAGCTCCTGTTCAAACAGGGTGGAGTTTCCTCTAAAAATTAAAAATGGAACTCCTTTATGACCCAGCGATTCCACTTCTAGGAATATAACCAAAGAAACCAGAAACAGCAATTTAAAAAAAATTATATGTCCACTATGTTCATTGCAGCATTATTTACAATGGCCAGATATGGAAACAAGCCAAGTGTCCATCAGTACATGAGTGGATAAAAATGATATGGTACTTTTACACAATGAAACGCTACTTGGCCATAAAAAAGAAGGAAATCTTACTATTTGTGACAGCATGAATGGACTTCGAAAACATTATGCTAAGTGAAATAACAGAGTCTGAGGAAGACGAGTACCATATGATTTCACTTATATGTGGAATCTAATGAACAAAATAAACTAAGTGAAATAGAAACAGACTCCTAGATACAGTGAATAAACTGACAGCTGTCAGAGCGAAGGGGGTTAGGGGCTGCATAAAACAGGTAAAGGATTAAGCAGTACAGATTGGTAGTTGCAGAATAACCACAAGGATGTGGATTGCAGCATGGAGAACATAATTAACAAATTTGAGATAGTTGGGTATGGGGCCAGATGGATGCTTGGGGCACAGTAGGGGGCCACTCAGCAGAGTACATAGTTTTCTAGCCACTTTGCTGTATATCTGAAACTGGTGCAGAATGGTATTAAATCTAAACTGTCTGGAAAAAGAAAAGAATATAAGTAAAAAAATATCGAATATATTAATATAAAGTCAAATCTGTCATGGGAACAGAATATAAAACTAGTTTTTAAAAAATAAGATTTCAGACTTCAAAGAAATATTTGTCTTAGGATAGGCATTAACTCTTCTTTGTGTTTAGGGATGTTTGTCCAAAAAAGTAAGATAAGAAATACTGTATTGTGTAATAATTGAACTTGTAAGTACCATCTACGTAACTAGATTATACTGAAACTCTGAAAGTGTTGTCCTCATTCAGGGAAAAACATTTCCCAATTGAAAAAGAAGTTTGCAGTTGATTAGTTAGATAAGTAGACTTATAAAAGCAAAAAATTCCCTTAGAACTTACATAATACAGGGAGGCAGCTAATAGATTATTATAACATTGATGTCTTGAGCTAAAAGCACTATTCACATTGATTACTCTGAATTCAAATTCCCAGTGTTTGTCTTCTCTGCTCTCTTATCGCCAGCTGACTAGGCAGACACTATGGGGAGACAGGAAACATGCGGTTAAGTAGCCTTGACATTTTTAATAATTATAATTCATATAATTTTCTAGCATCTTTTTATGTCACTGTATAAAGATAAAATACAAACAACAAAATGATTCACTGGAATTGCTAAAAGGAAATGATAAAGATGTATAAAACAGACAATAAATTTAGATTTTTGCAAAGGCAGTAGACACTCTATTGATTTTTTTTTTTTTTTTGTAGCCCCTGTTAGCATACTCTAAGTACATTAACACAGAACAGGGAATGACAACCCTTTAAAATCTATCAAATGTTTGCAAATATTAAAAAAAACAATTCTTTTTCTACATTCTTAGTTAAAAATAAATGTAGTTATTTTGTTATTTAAATATATTTAAAACAAATGGTTCCCTCAGAAAGTTAATATTAGTTTCCTTTTTTAAAATATTAGGACTTTCTTAATCCTATCAAAACAAAATGCATTTAAACCTTTCTAAACTTAATAGGGTTATTATTTTTCATTGTAAGCAACTCATGTAAGTAATCTTCAGCCTGACAGGCTGCACCATTAGAGACTGGGTAAATCAAATATTTTCATGACCTGTAATTTTGAGAGCAGAAGAATTCGAGTTCTGATTTACAAAGCTCTCCTGTATCTTGCCTTCTAGGTAATTTTCAACTCACAAAACCAATGTCAGTTTCTGTCAAGTCTTCTCTTTCTTATACAATCTTTCAGAATTTATATGTATTTCTCTGAACTAGAATCTGTTATTAAAGTGCTTTCTTCTTATTCCAAAGCATTATGTGGATTTTTTCTGCTCTTAACCATTGGTGTTCAGGGGGATGTTTAGTCACATGACATACCAATCCTTTCATATCTCCCCTCCTTTTCTCTGAAGCTGCAAAGGAATGTGAAATGATACACAGCTTACATCTGCTCTCCATGCCTCACCACCTCGCCGCTTCCCAGAGCACATGCCTTTGTTCTTCCTCCTAATTTCTGAGTACTGGAGTTTATAGCATTCTCTCACACATTTGTCATTCTATCTCTTTCATATTGATATTTCCTTTTTCCCTTCAAACTTCAAAGCTATTCACTTATACTTTGTGCTAGTCAGAGTAATGTTAAATAAAACTAAATGAGTTTTTCTCCCTATAAAATATGTTAAAGGTGTTACTCTGCTTAGAGATGAGACCATTTTCTTTTCTTGTGTTTATTCTCAATTATGAGTGTTGTTGAAGTGGAGAAAAGCCTACCTAGCTAGTTGGAAGACATTCCATTATTCTGTGCATTCTTTGCAGTTAAAAATTTTTACCACATATACTGGGTGTACTCTAATCCCAAAACCAGAAAATCATTAGGAGTCAAATGAGCTGTTCAAGGCTCTGGTATCACTCTTTATTCAGTTAGATTCGCTAATTCTAAAGTGGCTTCTCTTCTCTTCCTGAAATTGCTCCAGCAGAAGTTACTGGTGCCTGTTACCTACAAAGTGAATGGCATCTCCCTTGATCGTCAACCTGACTGACATTGACATTTGACATTGTTGCTCATGTTAAAAGTCTCTCTAACTTTCGTTTCTCTGTTCTTATTTTATTTCCTTTTTGGTTCTCTTCTGTCTTCTGCCACTTAGTGGAGGAATTCTTCAAGGTTGTGCTCTTACCTTTTTCTTTTCACCCTGTTTTTTTCTTAACTATTTTTATCACCTTCACCACTTCAATTTGTCCTTACATAGAGTATTCCTAAGTGTAATTGTTTAGTGCTCTTCTGATTATATATCTAATGGCTTATGACATGCTTTTCCAATGATATTATGCTGGCATCTTAAACCCATAATATTTTATTTTACTTTATTTTATTGTCACCCAAAGACATTTCTTTTTTCGTTGCTGAGAGATAGATAGATAGATGATAGATGATAGATAGATAGATAGATAGATAGATGATAGACAGATGATAGATAGAGAATCCATGTGAGGAAGAAACACCAATAGGTTGCCTCCTGTCCCCAACTGGGACCAGGGATCAAACTTGCCACCTAGGAATGTGCCCTGACCAATAATTGAACTGTAAGGTTTTGGGTATGGGTTGATGTTCAAGCCAACTGAACCATACCAGCCAGGGTCAGAATATTTTTAAATAACTCATTTCCTAGTATCTAATTCTCAAAAAAATTCTTACTTATTGTTGACAGGTTAAAATTTGTAATGTAATTTTTCTTCTACCAGATTACCAGTGGCTTCTGAATGCCTTCTCTCTTTTCTCTTAACATACTCCAGACTTTCTTTCCTTTATGTTTTGCTTTATTTTAGTTCCTGTTACCACAATGCCTTCTCTCTTTGTAACTGCTTATGAAAAATTCGTTTTCAAAATTCAGTTCATATTTATTCATACTTGTTCTATCCTTAATCTTCTCCATAAGATGCTATCATTGTCTCCTAAATCTAGTTTTTCCTTTTTTTTTACTACTCTCATGATAGGTATCATAAAATAATATATGTGGAATCATGCTTATATTAGCATACTTTATTGATTCTAAGATGTAAATCTTTATCATAACTTATGTTCCTGAAATTAAGATGCAATTTACAGTTAAAAATCATCTTAGATTTGATAAAATATAATAGTTTCTCTTTAATAAATTGTTAAATTTATTAACAATTCCCAATCCTTGGGAATAGGAAATATTTAATTTTTTAATTCTCATATTCCTTTTCAATAAAAATCCATTGAATTGTCACATACCACATTGTCTGTATTTGGAAAAGTCCAAATGAGAATGTGAGATCCATAAGGCACTGTTCTCACACGATAAATTAGCGAAAGGTTGACTATGTTTTAAGGAGCATTACCATCTTAATAATATTAGTCTTCTCATCCATAATTTTGCATGTCTTTTTATTTAGGTCATCTTTAATTTCTTTCAACAACATTTTATAGATTTTAGTATACAGATCTTACACTTTTATGGTTAAATTTATCCCTGAGCATTTTATTCATTTTGATCCTTTAGCATTTACATGTAATTTCTTTTTAATTTCATTTTTGGGTTGTTCATTGCTAGTGTGTAGAAACACAATTGGTTTTTGTATATAGACTTATGTCCTGTAAAGTTGTTGAGCTCATTTGTTACTTCTAACAGCTTTTACCGGAATAGTTAGGGATTTCTATAGTATAAGCTCATTTCATCTACAAATAGAGATAGTTTTAGTTTTTCCTTTCCAATCTGCATATCTTTCACTTCTTTTTCTTGCCTTATTGCCTTCACTAGAAACTTCAGTACAATGTTGAACTGAAGTGGTAAAAGTGGACGTAGCTGTCTTAGTCCTGATCTCAGGGAGAAAGCATTTAGTCTTTCACCACTAAGTATGATGTTAGCTGTTGAATTTTCATTGATAGCGTTTGTCAGGTTGAAAAAGTTCCATTCTATTTCTAGTTTTTACCTTGAGTAAGCAATGGTTTCTTAAATATGACATGGAAAAGCAATGCAATGAAAGAGAAAAATATATAAATTGGACTTCATCACCATGGATTTTTTTTTTCTTCAAGCACAATCAAGAAAATTGAGAGATAACTTACAGAATGAAAATAAAATATTTTCGAATTGTGTTACTAATCAGTTATTTGTATCCAAAATATAAAAGGAACCCTTATATTCAATAATAAGTCAGATAAATAATTTTAAAATGAGGAAGTTATGAAAAAATTTATCTAAAGAAGATATAGTACTGCTGAAAATGCTACACAAAAGATGGCTCAATATCATTATGCATTAGGGAAATACCACTCTATATCCATAGAATAGTTAAAATTTTTAAAAAGTTAATAATAAGGGTTGATGAACTAGTACACAAATTGGAACATTTTTAATTAAAAAATTTAAATACCTAAATTTTCTTTTTAATTTTTATTTTTTATTGAATTTATTGGGGTGACACTGGTTAACAAAATTATACAGGTTTCAGGTGTACAATTCTACAGGACATCATCTGTGCACTGTATTGTGTGTTCACCACCTGAAGTCAAGTCTCCATCCATTACCAGTTATCCTCCCTGTATACTCTTCCACTTCTTCTCACCTCCTGTCACCCTGGCCATCACCACACGATAGTCCTTGTCAATGATTCTTTCTCTCCTTTTTCTTTTTTGCTCAGTCCCTCCACCACCACCACCCAGCACCCTCTGACAGCTGTCAGCTTGCTGTCTATATATATGTCTGTCTCTATTTTGCTTGTTAATTCATTTTGTTCATTAGATTCCCCACATGAGTAAAACCATATGGTACTTGTCTTTCTCTGACTGGGTTATTTCTTTCAGCAAAATGCTCTCTGGGTCCATCCATGCTTTTGCAAAGGGTAAGATTTCCCTTTTTCTTTTCTTTCTTTTTATAGCTGAGTAGTATTCCATTGTGGAAAATGTACCACGGCATTCTTTATCCACTCATCTACTGATGGGCACTTGGGCAGCTTCCAAATCTCTGCCATTGTAAATAATGCTGCAATGAACATAAGGGTGGATATGTTTTTTGGAATTAGTGTTTCAGGTTTCTTTGGGTATCTTCCCAGAAGTGGAATCACTGGGTCATAAGGAAGTTCTCTTTTCCATTGTTTGAGGCATCTCCATATGCTTTCCACATGGCTGCACCAGTCTGCATTCCCATCAACAGAGTAAAAAATTCCCCTTTCTTCACATCCTAGCCAGCAGCCGCTATTTGTTGATTTATTGATGATAGCCATTCTGATCAATGTGAGCTGGTATCTCCTAGTGATTTTAATTTGTATTTCTCTAATAATTAGTCATGCTAAGTATGTTTTTATATATGTCCATTGGCCACCTGGATGTCCTCTTTGGAAAACTATCTATTCAGATCCTTTACCTGTTTTTAACTGGATTTTTGTTTTCTTGGTGCTGAGTTTCATAAGTTCTTTAAAAATTTTGGGTAGTAGCCCCTGATCAGATGTGTGACTGGTGAATATGTTCTCCCAATTAGTGGCTTGTCCTTTCATTTTGTTGATGGTTTCCTTTGCTATGTAAAAACTTTTTAGTTTAGTGTAGTTCCATTTGTTCATTTTTTTTTGTTTCTCTGGCCCAAGGAGATACATAAAAAAAAAATAGTTCTGCAGGAAATGTTAAAGATTTTACTGCCTATGTTTTCCTCAAGGATTTTTATTGTTTTGAGCCTAACATTTAAATTTTTAATTCATTTATGTATGGTGTGAGAGGGTGGGCTAGTTTCTTTTTGTTGCATATACCTGTCCGATTTTCCCAACACTGTTTATTGAAGATACTATCTTGCCTTATTGTATATTTTGGCCTCCTTTGTTGAATATTAATTGATTATAGAGGTGTATATTTATTTCTGGGCTCTTTATTCTGTTCCATTGATCTATATGTCTGTTTTTATGCCTGTTGCATGCTGTTTTGATTACTATGGCCTTGTGGTATAGTTTGATATCAGGCACTGTGATCCAATTTTATTCTCCTTTCTCAAGGTTATTGTTATTATTTGGGGTCTTTTGTGTACCCATATAAATTTTTGCAATATTTTTTCTAGTTGTGTGAAATATGCCATTGGTATTTTAATAGGAGTTGCGTTAAATCTGTAGGTTGCTTTGGGAAGTATGAATATTTTAATGATATTAATTGTTCTAACCATGAACATGGTATATGCTTCCATTTATTTGTATCTTCTTCAATATCTTTCTTCAGTGTTGTATAATTTTCTGAGCACAGCAATTTTTCATCCTTGGTTAAATTTATCCCTTGGTATTTTATTTTTTGAAGTAATTGTGAATGGGATTTTTTTCTTAGTTTCACTGATAGATCATTACTGGTGTGTTAAAATGCAACTGATTTATAAACATTTATTTTGTATCTTGCTACTTCACTGAATTCATTTATTAGTCCTAGTAATTTTTTTGGTGGCATCTTTAGGGTTTCCTACATATAGCACCATATCATCTGCAAATAATGACAGTTTTACTTCTTTCTCTGCAATGTGGATTCTTTTTATTTCTTCTTCTTGCTTGATTGCTGTGTCTAGTCTTCCCATACTATATTGAATAGGAGTGCTGAAAGCAGACATCCTTATCTTGTGTCTTCTGAGTGTGATGTTAGCTGTCAGTTGTCATACATAGCCTTTATTATGCGGAGGTATGTTCCTTCTATTCCATCTTCGCTGAGGGTTTCTTTTTTTTAAATCATAAAGGGATGCTGGGTTGTATCAAATACTTTTTCTTCATCTATTGATATAATCATGTGGTATTTATCTTTCATTTTGCTTATTGATTTGTGAATATTTCACCAATGTTGCATCCCCAAAATAAATCTCACTTGATCATGGTGTAGGATCTTTTCAGTGGATTGCTGAATCTGATTTGCTAATATTCTGTTGGGAATTTTAGCATCTACATGCATCAGGGATATCAGTCTGTAAGTTTTTTCTTTGTAGTTACTGGTTTAAGAATAAGGATAATGCTTGAACTGTAAAATGAGCTTGGGGGTCTTCATTCCTCTTTAATTTTTTTGTAACAGTTTGAGAAGGATAGGTGTTAGTTCTTTTTTGAAAGTTTGAAAAAATTCTCCTGTGAAAGCATTTGGTCCAGGACTTTGGTTTGTTGGGAGATTTTTTTATTATTGCTTCAACTTCACTAGTTCTAATCTGTCTATTCAGGTTCTCTGATTCTTCCAGATTTAGTCTGAAAGATTGTATGTGTTTAGGAATTTATTTATTTCTTCTGGATTGTGCAGTTTGTTGGTTTATAGTTGTTCATAATATTTTCTTAAAATTCTTTATATTTCTTTTGTGTCGGTTGTTACTTCTCCTCCTTCATTTATGATTTTATTTATTTGGGTCCTCTCGCTCTTTTTCTTGATGAGTTTGGATAAAAGTTTGTTAATCTTGTTTATCTTTTCAAAGAACCAGCTCTTAGTTTCACTCATCTTTTATATTTTTTTGACTCTTTTTTAAAATTTCTGCTCTAATCTTCATTATTTCCTCCCTTCTACTCACACTGGACATTGTTTGTTGTTATTTTTCAAGTTCTTTTGAGCTTAAAGTTAGATTGTTTATTTGACCTTTTTCTTGTTTTTTTGAGCTAAGTCTGTAATGCTAGGAATATTTTCATAGGATTGCTTTCACTGTGTACCTTAGACACTTTAGGTTATTGTATTCTTATTTTCATTTATTTCAAGGTATCTTTTGATTTCTTTCTTAACCTCATTGCTAACCTATTTGTAGTTTAGTAACATGTTATTAGCCTCCATGTTTGTGTTTTTCAATTTTTTTCTTGTGAGCAATTAGTTAGATCTCTTATACATTGATGTTGGAAGTGTAAAATGTTGTGGACACTTTGAAAAACATTTTGGCAGTTCTTCAAATGGTTAGAGATAGAATTATAATGTGATCCACTAATCCTTACCCAACAGAAATGAAAAAAATATCTTCACACATATGCTTATATATGAACGTTCATGAAAGCATTATTGATAATAGCCAAAAAGTGGCAATAATTTATGATGAATGGATAAACACAATGTGGTATATTTATACTGTGAAATATTATTCAGCTATAAAATAATTATGTTCAAATATATATTATAAAATGGGTGAACTTGAAAACCTTCTCCTAAATTGAAAAACCTTTTCCTGATTCTGAATTATTTTATTACATCATTCTAATGGGCATACAGATATGTCTTAACATCTATTACAGAGATTTTCAACTGGTGTGTCACAAGAATTTTTAAAACATGCAAATAACTGACTATTTAGTTAGAGGAACTAAGTTAGGGGAACTGACCTCTTTTCCCCTAGATTGTCAAATTAAAAAAAAAATTGATGACAGCCAACACAACAATAGTTGTCTGATGTGATGAATCAAAATTTAACTATACTTTTTGTCAGATTGGCAAAAACTGTAATATACTTTTTAGTGTGCCACAGAATTTTAGTAATTAGTTTATGTGTGCCATGAGATAAAGAAGGTTGAAAATTGCTGATCTATTAAATAAAAACTTATTTGATCTCCAATTCTTTCCCTAGGTGCCCCATCTTAGTGTTCCACATTCACTGCAAAATACTTAAAACATTTTCTGTACTTATTATTTCTGCTTCTTTACCTCCCATTTTCTCACTAGCCCACTTTAGCCTCTTAATATAACATTGCTACATTGAAGTAGCTCTTTTTAAGATCATGATGAACTTTTGACAAAGACAATGATTACTTTTCTGTTATTACATTAACCTCTCAGTAACATTTAATACAGTTGTTCATAGCCTCCTTCTCAGAACACTTTATTTTTCAAATAACCATGTCAATTTGTTTTTCCTCTACTTTTCTGGATGCTTATTCTCCATTTCTTTTGCTATCTCTTCCTTATCTACCATACCTTCAAAATGTTGATGTGGTAGGGTTCCATCTTTGTTTTTCCCCTTTTGATTTTTATGTGTGATCTCCAATCCCATGACTAAACCATCTGTATTACATTAGGGGACTCAGTATAGAGCCCAAACATCTGAATGTAAGGTGGCTAAAGTCACGCATGGGTAAACCTCTGAAAAGGAATGCAGATGTGAGCCATTATTTGAAGTGCCGACAGCAGTTGGGGAAGAGAATTCCCAACTGAGCCAGTAAAAGGGATTCCAGGGAACCCAACCAATAACACTTGCTATACCATCCATATGAAATGGCTCCCAATTTTTGTTTTTAGCTGTGTCTTATGAGTTCCAAATGTATATCCATCTTACCCAACATGTCCATTGGATTTCTAATAGATATATTAAATTGCCCAAAGCAGTGGGCCCTGCCTCTCCATCATCCCCTATGTCTTCTCCATCTCTCAACTTGGTGTTCCTCATTTCAGTCAGTACAGTAACATCTGTTTAGTTGTTCGGGTGAAGATATTTGGTGAACTTCCTTATTTCTCTCAAAGTCCACAAACCCAATCAATTAATAACTCTTATTAGACACACTTATGAACACACATGCACACACATGCAGGCACACATACACACATATTCAATGAATGTGACCATATTTTACTATTTTTGTGACTATATTTCAAACTCTTGCCTAAATCACTACAATGCTCTCCCAAGTGTTCTCTCTTTCTGTATACTCACCTTTCTTCCAGGAGCAAAAAGTCGTTAGGATGATCTTTCTAAAGTAAAAATCAGCTTAAGTACTTATATACCTTAATTTGTCATATTTATCTTATTATATAGTTAATGTTTGCCACTGCTCTCTTTATCCCCCAGTGGTTAGAGTATAAAAATATTTAATGAAATTAATTTTTGAAAGCAATGTAAAAGGGAAGGAATAACCCTTTCAAACTATGCAGAGGAGAGCATTTTTATTCCCAGATCAGGAGACTCAGGAACTTACTGTTTAGTTATCGTGTCCAAAGGAATACAGTTAATAGATGGTAAATCCATTTTTGAACAGAGGCAGACTGACTGAAGCTGGCCTTTTATAACAAAATACTATTTAATCTTTCATACAGGTGTCAGAACTATTTTGGTAAGTCAAAATCCTATATTGATTAAAATTGCATTTAATTTATAATTTAACTTGGGGAAGTGGATTTATATTTTCATAATAATAATATATTATAATATTAATAATTTCTTATCAATGCCATGTTTATCTCTTATTTGTTTATTTTGTGTTCTTCAATAAGTATTCTTTGTACAAATAATTTTACAAATATTTATTACTGCATATTTCATATACATTTCTTATTATAGTTAATTTTAATTAAATATATTTTTCATGGCTGTTGCTAACATGTAAAAATTCCCTGATTTTGGGGTATTTATTTTTAGTCCAACAAACATGCCAAACTCTATTTTTGGTTGTAATATTTGATTATGGATTTTTTTATTTATTCATTAATTAATTGACCCAAAATATACTTAGTATGATGTGTTACTATAGATGATAGAATAAATAAGTACATAAATAAACTGTATGCATGAGTATAAATTATGTCATTTCAAGTATTCAATTCCTGAGTTTTTTAATGCTATTCTTATATCTCATTTTTTTTCTTGCTTTATTATGTTGGTTGGGATTCCCATTCAAGCATCAAATTAAAGTGGATGCAGTAGGCATCTGTGCCCTTTCCTGATTGTAAAATTATATCTAAATTTTCACCATTAAAGATAATGTTTTTTCTGGGTTTTGGCAGTTATTGTTTATTAGGTTAAGTAGTTTTACCCCTTTTTAGTTGTAAATATGTGTTGATGATAGAGGATGCTTTTCTGTATTTACTGATAAATGCGTGCATTTTCTTTTTTTTTATTTTGTAATATGGTAGATTGTATTAAACAAGTTTTCTAATATAAATCATGTTTGCTTCTTAGAAATACATATAGATACATATATATTCCTATCATAATGTTGTATATATATTTTAAATAATTGCTAAATGCATTAATATTTTCTTTGGAAATTTTGCATTTTAATAAATAAAATAGTCTGTGATTTACTTTTCTTTTTATTATTATTTTTCAGATTTGTTACTAGGCTCTTAAAGGAGTTTCAGGTCTTTTGCTATCTAATATTCTCGATATATATTTGTTACTTAAATATGTCTAAAATTTGCCTCAAATGTAATGTTTATGATATTTAATACAATGAATAAATGGCAACCTAATGTACATCTACAAGGCTACCTTCCATACTGGGTTCTGTTTTCATGTGCCCAGCAGTTTACTAAGCTTGAATGTTTTATTATTACTCCCAAACTCATACAGTTTTTATGTTCCACTGCTATTATCAATTCCAGTGTATATATGTTCTTCTTATTGTAGGTTCTTATTATATGTCTATAAATTGAAGTTTAAAATTCAATTATCATTGAATTGTCTTTCCAAAAGCTGCCGCTCACTGATTTCTCTGTTTCTTCCAATGGTACCCGATCAGAAACTTAAAAACCTAGAAACCTCTTTCTT
Organism: Mormoops blainvillei; assembly: GCA_004026545.1. Lineage (NCBI taxonomy): Eukaryota > Metazoa > Chordata > Mammalia > Chiroptera > Mormoopidae > Mormoops > Mormoops blainvillei. The sequence continues at coordinate 89,247 of PVJD01004131.1, read as the reverse complement.
ACCACCCTCTTAAATTTTATTTGCTTTCACATGCAGTCGATTCTTTCTTAGTAATGCTTCTAGTAAATCTATCATATTTTCTCCTCAGTACAATGAACTTCATCCCTGAGTTGCTGCATTCACTTCAAATTACTGTCCTCATTCCAGTCCAATATATAAGCCACTACGACATTAGTCTTCTGAAAAAACCCCAAACCACCATACCACATCTTTACTAGTGGAATTCAAGAACTCGTTATCTTAGGTTGATATTTTTTTCTCCAACTTCCCCCAGCACTTTCTTCCCTAATCAGTTGCATTAGTTGTTTTTATTATTGCTGTTGCTGCTTTTACGTCTCTGTTGCTGTGTCCCTGTAATTAATTTCCCCCAATTGATTGTAAGGACAGAGACTATGTTTTATCCTTCTTTGTATTCACTAAAACTTCTGGCTGAGTGGTTGACATGTGTTGCTATTCAATCATGTGCTGTTTGTTTGATTGATGAATTACTTGTCTCTGCCTGATTTGCTCAGTTGTTAAATGCAGGGTGCTAATGAGGCCAGGGTCATAGATCAAGCCCTATATGGATCAATTAGCTTTGGCTAATTTCATAACCACAATGTGTACTCTACCCCAAGTCAACATTCTCAGAAAGCACATGTTTGGACACAAAATGGGGAACAAAGAAGAGAATAAGCATTAGGCTAGCAAAATTTTATATCTACTACTAAAGGTAAAATGCCCTAAAAGAAAGGGCTTTGCTATACATCTTCATGTGTAAGGACAGCTAGTTCTTAGCTTGTTCAATAGTCCTGTGCCGGTGTGACTTTCATTATGTAATGTTCTTCATTGTGTCTTGCTACAGTCTTTGTTTTAAACTCTATTTTGTCTAATGTGAGTATTTCTACCCCAGCTTTCTTTTTGTTTAAATTTTCATGAACTATCTTTTTCTGTTCCTTCACTTTCAGTCTGTGTATGCCTTAAGGTCTGGAGTGGATCTCTTGTGAGCAGCGTTATGTATGGATCTTTTTCTTTTCAACCTATTCGGCCACCCCAAAATCTTTTGATTGGGGCATTAAGGCCATTTACATTTAAAGTTGTTATTGATAGGTACATGCTTATTGCTATTATGTTAATTATTTTATAGTTGTTTCTGTAGTCCTCTGATCTTTTTTTCTTCTCTTATACTCTTTCCTTGTGACTTGATGGCTTTCTTTATTGTTGTTTGGATTTCTTTCTCTTTATTTATTTATTTTTTGTGTATTTATTATAAGTTTTTGGTTTGTGGTTATCTTGAACTCTATATATAGCACTCTATTTTTATTTTGATGATTGTGTAAGTTCAAACACATTCTAAAAGCACCACATTTTTACTCCAGCCTCCCATGTTTTATGTTTTTAACATCAGATTTTTCTTTTCTATATTTTTTTGGTTCCAGGTTTTGCTTTTCCTTTTCTATTTATAGAAGTTACTTTAGCATTTCTTGTAATACCAGTTTAGTGGTGATAAACTCCTTTAGCTCTTGCTTGTCTGGGAAATTCTTTATCTTGTCTTCAATTCTGGGTGATAGCCTAGATGAGTATTGCTTGTTAATAGGTTTTGTTTTGTTTCATCACTTTGAACATATCCTGATACTCTTTTCTAGCCTACAAAGTTTCTGCTGAAAATTCAGCTGATAATCTTATGAGGCTTCCTTTATACCTAATTAGTTGTTTTTCTCTTACTGCTTTTAAGGTTCTCTCTTTGATTTAACTTTTCTCATTTTAATTATAAGTTCTCTCAGTATAGGTCTCTTTGGGTTATTCTTGTTTAGGACTCCCTGTGCTTCCTGTACTTGGATGCCTGTTTCCTTTGTTAGGTTAGGGGAGTCTTCAGCCATTATTTTTTCTGAATAGGTTTCGATTGTCACCTTTGCTCTTCCTTCTTCTCCTTCTGGAACCCCTATAATGCAACTGTTAATATGTTCAGTGTTATCCCAAAAGTCCCTTAAATGCTCCTCATTAAAATAAAAAAAAAATTGCTGTTTCAATTTAGTGACTTCAACTACCTTCTCTGCCGTGATCCATTCATCTGCATCATCTAATCTGCTATTGACTCCCTCTGGTGTATTTTTTATTTCATTTACTGTATTCTTCAGTCCTGATTTTATACATGTATATTCTGTCGCTATTTTGAAGTTCCCACTGTATTCGTCTCTGCTTTCCTGTCTTATGATCATTACTTTATACTTTTTTTTTTCAGTAGACTGCTGATCTCCATTTTATTTAGCTCATTGTCTGGATTTTTGTCTTACTTTGTTATTTGGAGCATATTCCATTATCTCTTCATTTTGCCTAAGACTGTGTTTGTTCTATGTATTACGTAGATCAGCTATGCCTTACAGGTCTTGTGCAAAAGGTGTCCTGTGGGGCCCAGTAGCATAGTCTTCCCTGGCTACCAGGACCAGGTGCTCCAGGGGTATTCACAGTGTTACCTGCATATGTTCTCCTGTATTGGTTGGGCTTGTGCCTGTCTGGGGCGCACTATTAAGCATAACCCCAACTGCTGTGGGAAGGTCTGGCCTCTGACCTAGCTTACTGCCAGGCCTGGCCACCACTGATGTGGGTGCCTGGTGCATGGGAAAGACCCCTGGCTACGGAATTTGGCCATGACTGCTGCCGGCGGGCAGGGCAAGTATCCAGTGTAGGAGGCTGTGAGGTCTAGTGCCTACTGTTGAAAGTATGTTGGTATATGAGGTTGGCCCCTTGAACCTGCTTTGGGGGCAATCCAGTGCCATCTGTTTAGGTGCTAGTTGAAGTCACCACTTTGGGGACACACCGGGCACCTGCTGAGTCCTGGATGATGGGTGCTGCTTTGGGACTTGTCAGGGTCCCTGCTGGGTTCTGAAGGATGGTGTGCCCCTTGGAAGGCTAGCCAGGCACTCACATCAGGAAATAGGTTTGGGAGCCTGGTCAGGCTTCTGCCTGGTGCTAGAGGGTGGGGCACTGCCTTGGGAGCCCACCCTGGGGCCTGCAAGGTGCCGGAGAGCAGGAGGATGATGTACTCCTTGGGGGACCATCAGGAACTGGAGGGTGGGATACCACCTTGGGGACCCACTGGGAAACTTGTCAGGTGCTGGAGGGTAGGGTCCTGTTACCTTGGGAATCTACCAGATACTGGAGGTTGGGGTGTCACTTTGGAGGCTACTGGGGCACCTGCCTGTTTTTGGAGGTTGGGGTGCTACTTTAAAAGTCTGCTGGGTTCTGAGGATTCAGGTGCCACTTTGGATGATATATACAGGCCTGGGTGAGGAGATTGGCCTAGGTGGGTCCTCCTGGGCTTCTGAGTAGAGCAAAAATTTATCAGGTTAATGGAGAGTGTTAAGCCTGCAACTCTGTTAACAAACAAACAAAGAAACAAGCAAACAAAAAATGGGGGTTCCGCTGCCTGTCGCCACAAAAGCCAAACTCATGAGGCAGGTGCGGATACAAGAGGAAAGTAGTTTTATTCGGATATTGTACCATCTTGGAGAATGGGGGTCTCTCCATTGCAAAGCTCGTCTCCTCTTCAGAACTCAGACATCCTCAGCATGACCAGAACGAAAGGCAGTGCCCAGAGTTCCTGCTATATCTTAAAGTACATCCTTTGGAGCGTGAGGCAGCTGCTCAATGGTCGTCCAGGTAGCTTATTTATTTATTTAGTTAGTTAGTCTTTTTAAGAATATTTTCTTGATTGTGCTATTACAGTTGTCCCATTTTTTCTCTCCTTTATTCCACTCTACCCTTAAGCCCCCCACCCCCACCCCCAGCACTCATACCCCTTTGTTCATGTCCATGGGTCATACATATAAGTTCTTTGGCTTCTCCCTTTCCTATACTATTCTTTTTTAAAAATATATATTTTATCGATTATACTATTACAGTTGTCCCATTTTTTTTCTCCCCTTTATTCCCCTTGTCCCTGCACACCCCCTCCCACCAGCATTTCCCCACTTAGTTCGTGTCCATGGGTCGTACATATACCTTCTTTGGCTTCTCCATTTCCTATACTATTCTTAACCTCACCCTGTCTATTTTGTACCTACTACTTATTCCCTCTACCTTTAACCCCATTCTCCACCCTCCCCCTCCCTGCTGATAACCCTCCATGTGATCTCCATTTCTGTGATTCTGTTTCTGTTCTAGAAGTTTGCTTAGTTTGTTTTTGTTTTTTTTAGGTTCAGTTGTTGATAGTTGTGAGTTTGTTATCATTTTACTATTCATATTTTTGATCATCTTCTTTTTCTTAGATTAGTTCCCTTAACATTTCATTTAATAAGGGCTTGGTGATGATGAACTCCTTCAACTTTACTTTGTCTGGGAAGCAATTTTCTGCCCTTTCATTCTAAATGATAGCTTTGTGGGATAGAGTAACCTTGGATGTAGGTCCTTGTCTTTCCTGACTTTCAATACTTCTTTCTAGCCCCTTCTTGCCTGTAAGGTTTCTTTTGAGAAATCAGCTGAGAGTCTTATGGCAGCTCCTTTGTAGGTGACTCTCTCCTTTTCTCTTGCTGCTTCTAAGATTCTTTCCTTATCTTTCATCCTGGGTAATGTAATGATGATGTGCCTTGGTGTGTGCTTCCTTGGGTCCAACTTCTTTGGGACCTTGAGCTTCCTGGACTTCCTGGAAGTCTATTTCCTTTGCCAGATTGGGTAAGTTCTCCTTCATTATTTTTTTCAAATAAGTTTTCAATGTCTTGCTCGTCCTCTTCTCCTTCTGGTGCCCCTATGATTTGTATGTTGAAATGTTTAAAGTTGTCCCAGAGGTTCCTCAGCCTCTCCTCAGTTTTTTGAATTCTTTTTTCTTCATTCCATTCTAATTGAATGTTTCTTTCTTCCTTCTACTCCAAATCATTAATTTGAGTCCCAGCTTCCTTCCCTTCACTGTTGGTTCCCTGTATATTTTTCTTTATTTCACTTTGCACAACCTTCCCTTTTTCCTCCATATTGTGAACATACTCCACCAATTCTGTGAGCATCCAGGTTACCAGTGTTTTGAACTCTGCATGTTAGGTTGGCTATCTCTTCATTGCTTAATTCTGATTTTGGAGCTTTGACCTGTTCTTTCCTTTGGGACATATTTTTTTTTTTTTTGTCTTGGCACACCTATTACATTTGAGGGGCAGAGACTTAGGTATTTGCCAGGGTGGGACAACCACGTCACTGCCTTGTGGAGCTGTATGTGGGGGAGGGGACAGAGAAGGAACAGTGCTGCTTGCTTGGCTCTTGGTGGGCTTTCAGTCACTTCCCCGGCTATCCACAAGCAAATTGGGCCCCTCTGTTGCTGATTCCAAGATGAGTGAGTTTGTGTACATTCTAGGACCCTGTCATCTCTCAAATGAGCTCTCCTGTGAGACCGGCCATTTCTTCTGCTTCTGCAACCCCCACAGGTTTTTACTGGTAGAGGTTTTAAGGCTTTCTTTTGCATCAGAACCTGGGTTTCCCAGTCTCTCACTCCCCAGTTGCCCCTCCTGGCTTATCTGCCTGCAGATGCCACTGCCTTACCCAGCACAGTCTGCCAGCCGCTGCCTTGCAGCGCCCTCTCTGCCCCAGCTGCCTGTCTCCGCCCCTCCTATCAGTCCGAATGAGTGTTTCTTTAACTCTTTGACTGTTGGACTCCCATACCGTTTGATTATCTGGTAGTTCTGGTTATTTTTTGTTTTAATTTTGTCGTTGTCCCTCTTTCAGTTGTGTGGAGAGACAAAGTATACCCACCTATGCCCCTGTCTTCCCAGCTAGCTTATTTTGTTCCCAGCTGCTGTTCAGCTTCAGGCTCCCTCCTGGAGGCTGCTTTCGGAGCTGGTGTTTCCATGCTCATGCAGTTGCTAGGGCCACAAGGCTGCATGCTCCTGGACAGGAGAGCATGCAATCACACCAGTGAATCCTTCACCAGGTCAGCAAGAGAGGGACTCCCTCCTGGAGGCTATGGGCCACATAACTGCTAAGGTCACATGGTCCACGGAGAGGACAGGCCAGTGAATCATTCATGCAGGTCCCATGCAGCGAGTGACGAGCAACAGCAGAGCTCGTCCTGAGCAGCAAGCAGCAAGGGACTAGCAAGAGAGACAGAGAATTTCATTGTTCCCCTGCGGCTGTACTGCTTTTGGGTGTGCAACAGACCAGGTCCTTTCTCAGAAAGACCAATTAACTTTCTAACTTTCTCATGCTTTGAGTGGATCCATCTCTCAGACAATCCCTTCTTTTCCCAAACTAAACTGGCAGGCCTTTTTGTCCAGCACCTCCTCCCGTTGCCATTCTGACTTCTATAGCATGTGCCCGCTTTCCCCAGGTCTCACCCCCAAACTGGTTTGAAAGGGTGGGGGCAAGGGCTTTTTCCCTTATCCAATCATCTTTCTAGTTTTTGGTGCCTTGGGGTCCTATCCATTCATCTTTCTAGCTCTCCAGCAAACCGGAGGTTCCACTCATTCATCCCTATAGCCCTTAGCACCGGGGCCTCAACCGTCTGTCTTTCAAGCTTCCCACCAGGGCTTAGGCTCTGTCCATTCAAATACCCAGCTTTCGACAAGCTCAGCATAAGACTTAACCCACTGTGATGCTGTCCCAGCTGGTAGAGGAGCCTCCCCTGGCCCTCCCACTTCAGATGCTGCCTGGCCTCCCTGACCTCGGGCCTTGGGCCATGTCACAGGGGCTGCAGTGGCTGGGCCATCTCCAGGCCAATGCTCTGCAGCAGCCTGGCCCAGCTACTGCTCCCATTGGGGAAGGAGACACACTGCTGCTGCCTCTGGACCCAGCAGCTGAATGCTGCTGAGATGTCACAATCAGCACAGCCTCCGGGCTCCTCACCCCACCAGCAGAGGGGTACCCCTGCCTCCATGCAGCTTGGCACGATCTGTGGAGGTTGGAGTGTCTCCACTGGCAAGAAGGAGCAGACTGAGGTTAGAAGCTAATCTACCCCAAGAATAAGAACCTATCAACACAGGCAGGCTGGTAGGAAAAAGGGTAATAAAGCAAAAGAATAAAGAATTGTACCCACCAGTGATTCTATCCTGGAAAGAGCTGAAGTAGGTCCCTCTGACACCTGCTCAGGTGTGATCCAAGTGACTTTCAGCCTGCTGTCTCTGTGCTGGGATGAAGATTGTGTGTGAGCCCTTTAAGAACAAAGTGTAGATTTCTCCCCTCCCCCCACCTTTCTTCCCTCCAGGTACTGGGACTGGAATGTAGTAAGATTGTGGGTGGGTCCTTTAGCGCAGTGGTCACCAATCTTTTTGGCACCAGGGACTGGTTTTGTGGAAGAGTCTTTCCACTGTTGAGGGTGGGCCAGGGATGGGCCAGGAGATGGAGTCAGGTGGTGATGCAAGCCAGTCTTTGCTCACTCGCCCATTGCTCACCTCCTGCTGGGCAGCCTGGTTCCTATGCAGGCCATGGGCTGGGATGCATCACTGACAGGGGTGTTGGGCGCCCCTGCTTTAGGGAAGGGTACTCTGTTCCCATAATCCCTTAGTTCTCTGGGACATAGACTCGATGTTTTTCTCAACCAGATATTATCAGGGTTCTCTTCCCAGTATAGGTCCCCCAGGCTGGGGGGCCCAGAGTTGACCCTGTAGCCTCACTCTTGGTGGGGTTAGCTTCTTACTGTTGTGATATCCCTCCCATTTGTGAGACCCCACACTGCTGCCCCCTCTTAGCTGTCCCATGTGGTTTTTTCTTTACATTCACAGTTTTTGAGAGTCCTTTCTGCTAGTTTTCAGACCATTCTCAGAGATAATTTCTTCATATTTAGTTTTGATATATCTGTGTGAGGAGGCGAACCTGGGTTGTTCCTTCTCTGCCATCTTAAACCATCCCCTTAACGATTCTTTTTAAAATTATCTTTTAACTCTTATTTGTTCTTTATCCCACTGCTATTCTATTTATTTAGTCTTCTATAATTTCTTCCTTATATTACAGAATTATTCTCCTTACTGGTCTTCCTAACTCCAGTCTTGATCTTCCTTAATCCCTTTGACACATTGCAGCTTTAGTGAGTTTTCTAAATCATAAATTGGATCATGTCACACCCTTGTTTAAAACTTTTCAATGGTCTCCCCAAACACTCAGAATAAAATTATGATTTCTTAGTGCAATACACCCCACTCTGATTTCTACTACTTTCTTTAGTAAGTATCCTTTGAATTGCCTTCATCTTTACAAGCAAATATTACCTCAAATAGGAACTAAGTGCTTATATTTTATAATTCAATATACAGTATCACTTCCTGCACCATTAGAGCATTCATCACATGGTATTATCATTGTTACTATTGCAGTTATCATTTAAATAAGACTTGTCTATGATTAATCTTTATACCTGACAAGAGGAAAATTCTAAGGTGCTCTAAATTAAATTAAAGCAGGCCAGAGGGTAGGAAGAATGAGAGGGAAGTTAATAAGTTCACAGCCATGGCCAAAACCAACAAAAAACTGCATCCCTGAATGTATGTTGAAATTTTGAATCAGCTTCTAGGCAGCATCCTGCTTATGCATAAAGTTTTCAGACTTTGCTCACAAGTGGTTTAAGAGCATAAACTACGTCTTTCTTATGGACTGTTCACCTATTCTAGAATTTTCTCCACATCACCTTTTCTTGCCTCTCCTATATATAGTCAATGTAAATTCTTTCAAAACAACTTTGATCTTTCTTCCCCAAATTCACTGTGTAAAAGAGCCCTATCGACTCCAGGATGGCAGACATATTTGTCTTCTGCTGTTTGTGGTTTAGGCCGCGTCCCCCAGTATTAGTCATATGGCTAAATAAACCCTTTCTTTCAGGGCAACTTTTAGTTTTGAAAGGTTATGTTTAATATATGTCTATGTCAGTGCTTGAACATCAGTCCCTGGAACACTGGGATGTTTATTAAATGCATGTGTGAAAGAATGAGTGAAAAGTTTTGAAATACAAATTGAAGACTTTAAGCTCTTGAGTAAGGAAATAGCAAGAAAATCACAGAAGAACATTGAATGAATAGAACGATGGAATTATATAGAGAATGTGAGAAAACTGATAACCATAAACTTTTGTAACAGCTGTGAGGTCAAAAAGATCTGAAACTGTAGGTTGGTGATATGCAAAATAAACAATGATTTATTTTAAATTTAATTTATTAAAGCAGTAGAAGGTATTATGACATTGGCCCAAGTTAATATTACAGAATCACCTTGCAATATTCTCCAAGCAGTATGCATTTCAAATTTATATATATGTAATAAATGACATATTATGATATATATAATTAACATTGGAATGTGAAACAAACCAATAATACTTTAAGCTATATAAATCTAATGTGCTTATAATTTGTTTAAAACAATCTTCTCTCTTTTATGTTTTATTTTTTCCCAACTGGGTCTTCTCGCTAGAAAAGCCCAAAGGGCTTAAATTTGCATGTTTGTTTTATCTGTGGTGTAAGCTGTATTTTCTTCATATGTGTTTGCCAAATGCTCCCATGTTTGTGCTTTTAAAATGAAACATTTTATTTATTCAGTTTATTTTATATCAGTAGAAAGCTTAGAATAGTTTGACTCCTTATGAAGTCGAGTTCAGAAAGCTGGTTATTTGTTTTCTTTACACAGCCTACACATGCAACATGTCATTTTGCTGCAGATGCCAACATTTGTTAAATTTGAACAATATGATATTTATTTTCAATGGCTATTATGCTTCAAACAATTTAAAATATTTCAAAAACTACACATTTAACTGTTCTAAATTAAACAACTATCACAATTTTTTTTTACCAGTATTTGTACCATGAGAAAACAACTGGTATTGCATCTCTGATTCTCATTAGTTACCTTCAAAGCTATTTTGTCTTTATTTTAGTCAGAGATGCTCTAGCATGTGATTAAAAATATGTTTCACTCAAGTATAAGATGATTCTTATATATTAACGTATGTATGTTGCTTTTCAACTGCTGAATCATTTTCTGTCCTTCTTAACCTATATTTAACTTCTAAGAATTTTGAAATTGCTTAAATTCTTTTTAAAGACTAATAATTTAGTTCCATAAGTAATACGAAGCATTAACAGCCTTCATATAATCCAAAAAGACCTCCCAAGTAGGCAACAGGCACAACATTCTTGTTAAAAGATTTAGACTAGCCAGTCTTTATAGCATTATTGGATTTTGTGGTTATCACTTTATTTAACAAAAATCTTTATATTACTTTCAAAAGCAAATAAAAAATTAATCTTTATCTACTACCTTATGATTATTTCCTTCTAAGAGAAGCAAAATATTTCCTGAATTTTTTTGGTGTCATGTTTTTAAACTATAAACTAGTTATTAAATTATTCCACCAAAACTTTTCTTAAAATTGTTTGGTTATAAATAAAGCACAAATAGAAAAACACACAAATGTATGGCTTAACAAATTCCTTTAACTACTACCTGGGGCAAGACATAGAGCATTACTACCCACCTCAGAAACTCCTCGCCTGTCAACTTCCAGTCATCATCACACCCCTCTCCCAAAGGTAATCGCTATTTAGACTTTTATAGTTATCATGTCCTTATAGTTTTTATCACTGAAATGTTCATTCTTGACACTGTAGTCTAATCTTGACCAATTAAAAAATTCTTTTTCAATAAATTATTTTAATCTATAAATTTGTCCTCCATTAAAAAATATTTTATTTATTTATTTTTAGAGAGAGAGGAAGGGAGGGAGAAAGAGAGGAACATCAATGTTTGGTTACCTCTAGCATGCCCCCTACTGGGGACTTGGTCAACAACCCAGACATGTGCCCTGACTGGGAATCGAACCAGCGACTCTTTGGCTCTCAAGTCAGCACTCAATCCACTGAGCCCCAGCAGCCAGGGCTATTTTTTTTTTCTTTACAATTTGTATTTTAAAGAACTTGGGCAAATGTTGACTGCAATTCAATAAATTATTTTGTTTTCCATATTACCTGAAACTTGGCAGCAGGATTTAGAGTCTTGATAAGATTCAGAGTTGATTGATTTGTGCTTTCTTTCATCAGGAGGCACTTAATGCTAATAATAGTTGCTGTTTATACATAGTGTCTGGATGCATTGTTTAATTGCGAGCTGCATACGTTGATAGTCTAGTTCTATAATTTCTCTTTCAAATATTAGGTGGATAAAAGAGAGACTTCCCCTTATATATTTGGTTACCTAATAGAACAGTTCAAACAGCAAAGTCAAAATAAATGCTTGACTTTTCACCTTTAAGTTACCAGTTTTTGAGGTTGAGCTGACTCCCTATTACCCTCAGAGGATGACATATTAGTATGAAAAATAGCAAATTCATAGATTAAAATTTTTAATTTTAATTTTTTTTCTTTTTAAACCTCAAATTATTACATTGTAGGCCAGTGGGAGCCTATGAAGTTGGCAACTGAGCCCTTTGACATGGTTCTAATAGTCATTGATTGTTTCTTCTCTATCCAATATAACAATGTTCCAGGTTCATCTTCTTCCCCAGACCTGGAATGACCCATTTTCCTAAGAAGCACTAGTTTCTGTTAGTGGTAAATAATATTTTTAAGACCATTATCTAGGCAATAGGATATTTGGTTAGTCATTGTTTCTAAGCTTCTTTAATGGAAAGATCTAGCATGTTTTACACACATACACACACACACACCCTATAGTACTACATATAAATTCATGTCGATATTTCCTATTCAAATTCAGGACTGCAGATTATTTTTTACATAATATTCTTTATATATTACTTTCTAACGCCAAACTAAATATCCTCTTTGTCAAGGACACAAGATATGATAGAATTACATTAACCTATAATCACTTTTATCTTTGACATACATTGTTTTGGGAAGAACCTAAGCATACTGAGTTCCCTCCAGGTATGTTGCCATTTATGGATGTTCTAGGAAGGAACTGCACTGAATTTGTCCTACATTTCTTGGCCAAATTTCTATAATTTTTATTCCTGTTAGAGTTAATTTATACTTTAATTTAACGCAAATATGTCCATCTTCCAGATAGCACCTTCTTGTTTGGCTTTTCGCGTTTTAGTTCCTTCAATGTGTTAGATCCAAAAGTTGCTTCTATGGCCCTGTGATAAACATTTCCTTTAAAACATCACCTTAGAGTCTGTTCCCAAATAAATGTATGCTTTATTGAGTACTGGATGGTCAAATTCAAAGTGAGTTCTGTCACTGTGATCAGCAGCTGTTAAGTATAAAAATAAAATAATTATTAATTAAAGCTCTTTGTTATAACACAATTAGTTTCTTTTATTTAATTCAGAAAAAAAGATTTCCATTAGTTGATAAGTGATAGAGTTGTAATTCAGGAAAAACACTGCTGGAATACCCATTTTCCCCCTTGCAATGGTGGACTTTTCTAAACACTTGCATTTTGACATATTTTATTTCATAATTTAACTGACACAATTTAGTTGCATTATTCACAAAATATAGAAAAAGAAAGTAAAAAAATTACTCAGGGTATTTTTTACTATAAAAGTTCTGAGTAACAGTTGTGACCAATTGTCTTCTACAGAGTCAAAGAGTTTTTCTTTCATTTTCCAGCATAAATATTGTTTTACATCATAAAAATTCAATTAAGATCATTTTGACAATTAACTCTGGAATGACTGATTGCTAGTACACAATCTAGAATTTCATTATTTTTAATATTGAAATTTCTGTTCTAAATACAAAATAAAATTATGTTTGAAGCAGTCAGAAGTTCACACATATTAATGTAAATATATCTTGAAGCTCTTTTTAGAGCCTTGACTAGTCTTTAAATTAGTAATTTAAAATGACTTTTAATACTAAAATTTTACTAAATAATACTAAAATTTTAAACATTAACACATCCAGTAGATTCACTGGGATTATAATATACTTGCAATTACTGTAAAACTTATTTTGAATAATAAAAAGTACCTAAGAAAGAATGCAGAAAAGTATATTAAGGATCTTTTGAAGAGACGTCTGGATTCTGTCCCTCCCAGTGATTAATCAGCCACTTTCCAGTAATGCACTTAATCATGGTGACTAGGGATTCGCTGAGCACCAGCAAGAGAGTTAGCACTTTGCAGACTGTGCAGCTAAGGATGCCAACAGAATACTGTGACCTGCATTTTGAAATCTAAAAAAAATTTGAAAACAAGTAAAAATAAAAACTTAAAAAGTTTTTAAAAGTTTTCAGCAAATCTAGTATGTTTCTCCTCACTTAAAGACCTCCTGTATTTAAAAAATTACACATATAACTCATATTGCTGTAATCAAAGTAACATTACAATTTCAATAAACTTTCATAATTTCAAAACATGATACATTGTTTTAAAAAGAAATACTGGTAAATGATAAAATAATGATTGATAAAATAAATTTTTAATTACCATGGTGACTTCAAAAATTCTGGAGATGTATTTTAGATGGTTAGAATATAATAAAAAAAAGTTATTGGAAGATATGTCAACAACTTTGTGGTGAGTAGACATTATCAAAGACATATAAAAATACAATGTAAGTGATGATTAATTAATACAGAAAAGCCTAATTTCTTTAAACTTTTTTTTTATTTAAACACATTTTAGTTATCACAAATAATTTACCAAAAATGTAGTAGGGGTTTATATTGGATGTGATGTCAGCAATTAGTTGAGTCTCTTTTTTCTCAGTTGGTATAACTGAGGCCCAGAAATATGAGGTGATTTCTCCAAATACACACAGGTCATTAGGGGTGGGATTCATCACCAAGATATCTGACTTTCCTTTTCAGTGCCAGTGTTCCAGCACCTATCTGTCTCCTAAAGATGTTTCTAGACTCAGAACCCTATGAATGAGGCAGGTTGACTTACACATGAATAGGAATCAAACCAGGTGAAAGACAGGTGGAACTAGCAAGTGATCAGGACCCCTGACAGCACCTGCCCTCTTCCTGGCATGAAGATTCAAAGATTTAAAAGCATTATGACATCCAACTAAATTTTTCCCTCAACCCAGTCAGTGGCCTTTTTGATACTCTATAGGCACTGTATCCAAAATGGAGTCATACAGTGTACTCATAATTAGGCATACAATTTCAGTTCGAGCTTAAGACATTTTATGTTATGGAATAGTTGTAAACAAAAAGTCTTACAAAGAGTACTGAATAGTTGGCAGGGTAGTCATCATTGATAGGATTTATTTGCTTATTTTTATTAATAGTTTTGGCATTGTTTTAAGAAGTCTGCGTAATTCATCCTATCAGCAGCCTCAAGAGTTGACCCCTTTGTTACTGCGTGGTGCTCCGCTGAGCCTTAAAGCTTCACATTTTCTGAGGCTGCAGAAAACAAAGCTTTGATGGTTAAGAACCTGCCTACAGGGAACCGGCCTACAGAAAGTAAATAATAGCTATGAATAGGTTTTGCTAGCTACATTTTTTCATGATTTATTGTTTATGCTGTTACAGATGTCCCAGTTGTTCTTCCTTCACCTACCTCCACCCAGCCTGTCCCCCACTTGCAAAGTCAACCCCCACACCACTGTCCATTTCCATGGGTCCTTCATCTATGTTCTTTCCTTTTTTTAAATATGAAAAATGGAGACATTTATTGAACAAGATACAAGATACAAGAAACCTTGTACAAAGGATAATGATGTTTCAGTTCCCTTCAAACCTTTGGATCTCACGCAGTTCTCTTAACTGCAGCACGATGTTCCTTCTGCTCTAGTTGCACAAGCCACGCATGTTTCATGCGAAGACCCTGTTTCACAATCTCAGACACAGTAGATTTTGGAATCCCCAGATCAGCTCCTAGTTCTCTCACTGTCAGTCAGTGGTCTTTGTTGAGTCAGCCCATACACGTTCAACATTGTTAGATGTTAGATTTTTGGGGGGTATATTTTCTTGATTATGCTATTAAAGTCATCCCATTTTTTTCTTTCCTTTATCCCCTCCACCCTGCACCTCATCCCATCATCCTCCCATTTAATTCATGTCTCTCTGTTGTACATATTAGTTCTTTGGTTTCTCATTTCCTACACTATCCTTAACCTCCCCCTGTATATATTTTTTGATTTGTTTTGTTTTGTTTTGTCAACATTTTCCCACCACCACTTTCCCCAGCCCCACCTGTCCCCACCTCTCACCCTCAATCCTTCCGCCATTTGGCTTTGTCACTGAGTCCTTTATGCACGTTCCTTGATGGCCCGTCCCTTTTTTTCCCCATTATCTCCCTCCTTTCTGGTTACTGTCACATTGTTTTTTATTTCAGTCTTGCTGGTTATATTTTGCTTGTTGATTTGTTTTGTTGATTAGGTTCCACTATAGGTGAGATTATATGGTATTGATCTTTTACCACCTGGCTTATTTTACTAAGCATAATACTCTCCAGTTCCATCCATGCTGTGGTGAAGGGTAGGAGCTCTTTCTTTCTTTCTGCTGTGTAGTCTTCCATTGTGTAAATGTACCAGTTTTTAGGTCCACTCATTTACTGTTGGGCACTTACTTAGGTTGCTTCCAATTCTTGGCTATTGTAAATTGTGCTGCTATGAACATTTGGGTGCATAGATTCTTTTGAATTGGTGTTTCAAGATTCTTAGGACATAATCCCAGCAGTGGAGAAACCAAGTCAAAAGGTAGTTCCATTCTTAGTTTTTTGAGGAAATTCCAGACTGTTTTCCACAGTGGCTGTACCAGTCTTCATTCCCACCAACAATATAGTAGGACTCCCTTTTCTCCACATCCTCACCAGTACTTGTGATTTGTTTATTTGTTTATGATGGCCATTCTGACTAGTGTGAAGAGGTATCTCATTGTTATTTTAATTTGCATCTCTCTGATGGCTAACGATGCTGAGCATCTTTTCATATGTCTCTGGGCCTTCTGTATGTCCTCCTTGGATGAATGTCTGTTGAGATCCTTTGCTCATTTTTTAATTGGGTTGTTTGTCTTCCTAGAGTAGAGTCATGTGAGTTCTTTATATATTTTGGAGATCAAACTCAAACTATGGAGGTTTGAGATAGATGGAAAAAATTGGGAGTGAAAAGAGGAAAAGTACCTTCAAGGGCATAGTCATAGTGTGCTGCAGTCTGTCTAGGTGAGGCATGTTCACCGGAGGCTCGGGTGGACAGAAAGAAAGTTGCCATGGGGATGCTTGACATGCCTTTATTCACAGGTGGGCATGCTTTATTACACGCAGGCTGCAAGCTGTGTGTGTGTTAGTGGGGCGCTTCCTACCCCCTAATATACGAGAAACAGACAAAGCCAGTATGGAGCCAGCAGGTTGTGTAACAGTGAGATTCCGCATATGCAGGCCTACTCAATGTTATGGGAACCATTTATTGGGCCCAGACTCAAGGCTGTGAAAACACTACTTATCTTAGTTCCCCAAGCACCTAGGTGAGGAAGCCAGATTGCCTCCATTTACCATACACACAGGAAACCAACTGAAGCATCAGGCATGTGTGAAAACATCTCTTTATCCAGTGTCCTTAATCTCCAAGGGTATTGTGTACAAAAGGTAAACATGTTTCATATCTTCAATGTGACTGAGAACTTTCTAAACATTGTTTTATTTGAAATATACTTCTACATATGTATTAAGAACATCTTCATTTTATTGATTCAGAAAAATGAGTGAGGCTCAAAGAAGGTGGGAAGATTTGTCTTGGGGATCTTTAGTCCTAGGCTAGCACTCTGTGCATAGAAATGTGCCTGTGTTTCTTTGTGTGACTATAACCTGGAAATGTAGAACTCTGAGCACATTGCGGTCAACACAAGACAGATAAAGTTGAAAGAAGTTTCTTAGTCACATAAACTCACAGCCTGGGGAAGAGGCTATCACACGCCATACATGGCCACACAGGGGTCGCATTCATGAAAAGAGTGATCAGGCAGGGCTGTGAGAGGCAGGTTTTGCAGCGTTAAGTGGTCAGGTGTGCCCTGGTCCCTGTGGTAAGCTGTGGTGGGCTACTTTGAGTAATTTTGAGGGCTGGTGCGGAACCAAAGCCTATCCTTCAGGGATGGCAGAAACTGTATGTGGTCCATTTGAGAGGATGGTTGTTCAGCTAGGGGATATTATTTACAGGAGTGCAGCACAGTAGGGAGAAGAACTTGAGGTTAGGTCATTCTGGACTCTCTTGGTTTCAGATGTCAAGAAAGCATACAGGATCAATTTAGGTTTTTACCACACCCTTATGAGACTATAGGCTAGTGTTTAACTTTCACATGTTCCTCCAAAAAGAAGTTTCTTTAGAGGAAGGGGTGGAGGAAGGTAGTTGTCCCTGGCTATTCCTGTGATAGCCTCATTTCATATTTCTGGAACTTATCTTTCTCTTGCTTATTTTCAGATGCTTTTATTCTCTAATTGGCCGCCCCCAAAGAAGGTGAGTTTCATAAAGGTAAGGGACCCTATTAATTATTTTATTCATTCCTCTGTTCCCAGTGCCTGTGATAGTCTCTAGCACACAGTAGATGCTCAATAAATATTGTCAAATAGAACAACTAAGCGTAGCTCTAAATTATAGAACTGAAAGTATTTTATTTGGTGTTAAGGCTTTCCTCCATCAGATTAATATACAAACCATTTGTTAAGGGTCTTTTTTGTACCAGCTTCTGTTCTTCAAATATAGTTTCTACCAGTAATAACTTCTAGTTTTGAGAAAAAGATAAATTGGTAAAAAATGCAATTGTAATACTTGATGATAATAGCTATGAGAAAAAAGGAGCACAGGGATTTGAAGGCCTTAAGCTGAGGTTGTACTTGAATAAACAGAAGGGAAGCCATGGCTTTTTTTTTAAGACCAGATAAAGAAAGCCCTCTACTTATTTTAGCCACAAATTCCTGTTTTGTTTTGTTTTTTTTGCTTCTTAAAAACAGGAAATGTCAATAAAGACATATCTTAAGTATTTTGTGATGAGATTTAAGACGAAGCATAAATTGCAAAAATTAGTGTTTTTTATCCTTGTATGAGTTTTGTCCACATACTAAATGAAGTAGGAAATGAAAATGAAACAATTAAAGTAAATAATGAGATACGTGTTCTCCACATGTAGACACTATGTTTGCTACCTCTTTCATTTTTATCTCTGGAAATTAGTCAGATAGATTTATTGGTCAGTCAAAATGGGTCCTATGGTGTAAGTGGCTTGCTAAGTGCCTCCCTCCCATCCCAGAGAGTTGAAAATATTCTCCCATATGCTTCTGTGCATTTTATAGAGATCTGTGTTTACAAATAGAATGTGGAGTCTGAAATCCTGTTTAGTATAATTCCAATTCCTTTATGGCCTTTTTTATACCCTTTAGCAATACAGACTAGTATAGAACCATCTCCAAAAGGTAGGTTTATGTTCTCATGTGCATCCCTGGTTTCCCCTTTTTGAAAATTTAAGCAGGAAATTCACAGGATTTAAGTCAAAGTGCACTATAGGGAGTCTTAACAGTCTTCATAGTGTGATAGAAACATATTGAGGCTGTGTTCCTTCTGTTTGAAGGCAATCTTGGGATTTTCCTGTTTTGTAAAGAAAGGGATTGATATTGTAAATTTACCTTGGAATTCAGTAAAGGTAAGAGTAATTTCTACAAAGAAGACATTGAATATAAAATAGAGTTTTAGAGCTTTCTGAATTATAAGCTGTAAATATCCCTCACCCCATGTTAAAAATATGTTGTTAGATTGATACCAGCTTAATTCACATTTATTTGGGTGGGAGGAAGTTATGTATCTAACTAGATATGGATTTATATATTTTCTAAGTTTTAATCATGACATTTATGAATAGAATATATATTTAAAATCCTTCAAAACATCAAGTCATATAAAAATAGGTAGATTTGGTTTATTTTTCTGTGTTTGAGATCCATTTTCTTTTGACTTGAGTTTTTATTGTCAGTACTCTTAGGTAAGAAATAAGTTATATAGGTAAACCAGAGAGAAGCCCGTTGGAGGTGGGGATAGATTTTGAAGCCATGAAATTGATCCTGTGCTTTTCAAGATCTATATATTTCTGACTTATTCTTTCACTCTTTTTTCACATGTCATGAGTCAGAATTTGGGATCAGATTTTACCTCTCTCATCTTGCTTCTGTCTCCGTTCCTGACTACCCACACTCTTTCTTGTCTTATTTTTCCACCATTTACCCTAGGACACACTAACAGATAAAAACTTATTTTGAGATTATCAAACTAAACTTCTTAAAACTTTGGTTATTTGCTTCTATCTTTTAGACATAAAATAGTACAAGAACCTTAATTTCCTTTCAGATAGCTGCTTTTATCAAAGCTTCTTACATGTAAATTATTTCTACTGTTCATTTTTTGAAAATTTTTCTTCTGAAACTAAATGGTAGCTCTTTTCTTTGTGGTTAATTTTGGGGGCTGTATGATTTTGGCCTTCACAATTACTCTTTTATGCCCTCTAATGGCAGTCTAAAGTAATTCTTATTGGATACAATTTCCAAAAAATAAGAAAAATACACGATAACTTAAAAATTTTAACGTTAGTAACCTTCACCCAGAAAGTATTTTTGCTATAGAAAGAGACCATTTAGTCATTTACTAAAGTTTGAAAATTAGATCTTCTGGTTGGTTTGCCATAGTTTTTTATGGAATTTCTTTATTTGCATGATTATTTAAAAAACTTGAATCCTTGCAGGTGTTGAAATTGTTATGTAATGCCATTAGGGTGATAGATATTTTCCAAAGTGTTTATTTGCTTTGGAATTAGTAAATAGGCAGAAATGCTTATTCATACATGTGCATATATATAAAGATAGATGCACCATCTTTATAAGGTGGCTTTGTTATTTTTTATTAGGTATGAGTGATAATGAGGAAAGATTCAAATGAGTTTCTTTGGAGACTAATGGCATCTCTTTCAGTCATGTTTTAGAATAAAAATGAACTATTGTGCTGAAATAGTATAACTTTGTATTGTTTTAGACCTGTGTACTTATAGAACAGCTGGTAAAAGGGGCCTCAGTCCCAAACATCATGGGATCTCACAGGAGATTCATTTTCAAGGTTAAAACTTTGAAGAAAAAGTTCACCACATCTTAAAAATGTGCCTATATCAGCTGCTTCAAGCTATGTATTATAAGCAGGTGTTGTTGTTATTGTTGTTTTTTAAGATTTTATTTGTTTATTTTTAGAGAGACAGGAAGGGAAGGAGAAAGACAGGGAAAAATCAATGTGCAGATGCCTCTCAAAGGCCCCCTAGTGGGGTCCTAGCCCATTAACCCTGGCATGTGCCCTGACTTGGAATTGAACCAGTGACCCCTTGATTCACAGGCCAGAGTTCAGTCCACTGAGCTACACCAGCCTGGGCTATGGAAGTGTTTTTAAAATGTTGGTTTCTTCTTTTGCTCCTCATTTTTGATGTTCTGTTTATCTTGTTTGTTTGTTTTTTTTTTCCAGTTCAAGTCTTTTGCATTGTATTCAGTAGTACTTGTTCTGCTTCAATACTATCCTAGAAATGTAGCCTTTGTTCTTGGTGATGGCAGCCTACAGAATGGAGACATCTCCCAACTGGCTGGCAAATAACTTTTCTCCCCCTTTATGTTTTGTTTTATCAGCCTTTGTTGGTTGCCCCAAATAAACTACACTGTTCTGCCAAAATGCTGTTAGAAAAATTGTTACCGTTAGTGTGAACCTGGATTAGGATTTATAAGAATTGCTAGGACTTCCAGTACTATGTTGAATAAGAGAGGTGAAAGTGGACATCCCTATCTTGTTCCATTCTAAAGGGAGCACTTGTGGGTTTTGCCCATTAACCGTGATGTTGGCAGTGGGTTTGTCATAGCCATAGCAATCAAACAAGAAGAAGAAATGGAAGACATCCAAGTTGGAAAGGAAAAAGTAAAACTTTCTTTATTTGCAGATGACATGATACTGTACATAGAGAATGCTAATGTTTCCACCAAGAAACTACTAGTACTGATAAATGAATTCAGCAAAGTGACAGGATGAAAAGTTAATATCCAGAAACCAGTTATATTTTTATATGCCAATAATGACTATCAGAAAGAGAAATTAAGAAAACAACCTCACTCACAATTGCTTTAAAAAAATACCTAGGAATATATCTAACTGAGGATGTAAAAACCTGTACTCTGAAAATTATGAGACACTGAAGGAACAAACTGAAGATGATACAAATAACTGGGAGCACATACTGTGTTCCAAGGTAGGAAGAATAGAAAGAATTAACATCGTTAAAATGTCCATGTTACCCAAACCAATCTAAAGATTCTGTGCAATTCTTATCAATACTCCAAGGCCATTTTCACAGAAGTAGAACAAATATTTCAAAAATTTTAAGGAGCAAAAAAAGGCCACACATAACAACAGTGTTCCAGAGAAAGAACAAGGTTGTAGGAATCATGCTACCTAATATCAAACAACATTATAAAGCCATAGTAATCAAAAGAACATGGTGCAGGCATAAAAACAGACACATAGGCCAACGGAACAAAATAGCAAGCACAGAAATAAACCCACACCTTTATAGTCAATTAATATGTGATGAGGAACCAAACACAAGCAATGGGCTAGAGAGAGTTTATTCAAAAACAGTAATGGGAAAATTGGATAGATAACATGCAGAAAAATGAAACTAGAAAAAACATAGGCAGTGAACTCTTGTACATTTCTATTTATTTATTTATTTGTTTGTTTTTTATTGTCAATTCTGTTACAGTTGTTCAATTTTTCCCCTTTCCCTCCCTCTGCCCAGCCCAACCCCAGCTCCCACAGTCAATCACCACACTGTTGTCCACATCAAGGGTCATTCACACATGCTCTTTGACTAGTCCCTTCCCCTTCTTTCCACTGTTAACTGCCTCTCCCCTCCCCTCTGACTGCTGTCAGTTTATTCCATGGTTCCATGTCTCTGGTTCTCTTTTGCTTGACAGTTTATTTTGTTCATTAGATTCCTCTTATAACTGAGATCATATGTATTTGTCTTTTCACTTAGATAATAGTCTCCCTTGTCATCCACGCTGTTACAAAAGACAGGCATTCCTTCTTTCCTTTTGCTGTGTAATATTCCATTGTGTAAATGTACTACAGTTTCTTGATCCACTCATCTACTGATGGACACTCAAGCTCTTTCAGCACTTGGCTATTCTAAATAGCACTGCAATGTACATAGGGGTACAGAAGTTCTTTTGAATTAGTATTTTAGTATTCTTAGGGAATATTCCCAGCAGTGGAAACACTGGGTCAAACGACAGTTCTATTTTTAATTTTTTAAGGAAATTTTATACCATTCCCACAGGGGCTGTACCAGTGCATTCTCACCAATAGTGCACTAGGGTTCCCTTTTCTCCACATCATCACCAATACTTGTTGTTTGATGATTTATTAATGATCACCATTCTGACAGGTGGGAGGTAACATCTCATTGTGGTTTTAATTTGCATCTCTGATGGTTAGTGATGTTGAACATCTTTTCATATGTCTATGAGCCATATGTATGTCCTCCTTGGAAAAGTGTCTATTTGGGTTCTTTGTCATGTTTTAATTGGATTGTTTGTCTTCCTGGTTTTGAGTCATATGAGTGATTTATGTATTTTGGAGATTAAACACTTATTCGATGTATCATTGGTAAATATGTTCTCCCATAGAAAGGATCAGTTCCCTTTTCTTTTGGATGATGGTTTCTTTAACCATGCAGAAGCTTTTTAATTTGATGTAGTTCCATTTGTTCATTTTTACCTTTATTTCCATATTGCATAGGGAGCTATATGGGAAAATATAGCTATGTGGAGTATCTGAAATTTTCTGCCTGTGGTTTGCACCATAACTTTTATGGTATCATGACTTATATTCAAGTCTCTTATACATTTTGACTTTATTCTGGTGTGTGGTGTAAGTTGGCGATCTAGTTTTTGTGTTGTTTATTTTTTTAATGTACCAGTCCAGTTCTCCCAATACCATTTATTGAAGAGGTTATTTTTACTCCATTACATGCTCATGCCCACCTTGTCAAATATTAATTGCCCATAGAGACATGGGTTTATTTTTGGGCTCTCTATTCTGTTCCATTGTTCTGTGTACCTTTTCTTTAGCCATGAACAGGCTCTTTTGATTAAAGTGGACTTGTATTATAGTTTTATATCAGGTACTGTGATTCCTCCAATTTTATTCTTCTTTCTTAAGATTGCTGAGTCTATATTTGTTCCACATAAGCTTTTGAAGTATTGTAGATCAGTGAAATATGCCTTTGGTATTTTAATAGGGATGTGTTGAATCTGTGGATTGCTTTGGGTAGTATGGACATTTTAATGATGTTAATCCTTCCAATCCATGAACATGGTACATGTCTCCATTTATTTGTATCTTCCTCAATTTCTTTCTTCAGTATTTTATAGTTTTCTGAGTACAGGTCTTTTATTTGCTTGATAAATTTATTCCTAAGTACTTTGTTTTTCTTTGTTATAGTAAATAAGATTTTTTTTTCTTAGTTTCTCTTTGTCTTTCTGACAATTCATTGCTGGTGTACAAAAATGTCATCAATCTCTGAATATTGGATTTTAATCCAGTTACTTTGCAAAGTTCACTTATTGAGTTGAGTAGTTTTTAGGTGGAGACTATATGATTTTCTATGTACACTCTCATGTTCTCTGAAAATAATGCCAGATTTACTTCCTCTTTCCCAGTTTGGATATTTTTTTATTTCTTTTTCTTGCCTGACCACTGTGGCTAGAATTTCCAATACTATGTTGAATAAGACTGGAGAAAGCAGACAAGTTTGTCTTGTTCCTGATCTTAAAGGAAAAACTTTTAGTTTTTGCACTTTGAGTGTGATGTTAGCAGTAGGTTTCTTGTATATGGCCTATATTATGTTGAGGCATGCTCCTTCTATTCTAACGTTGATGAGTGGTGTTTTTTTTTTAACCAAAAATGCATGATGGTTTTTTATCAAATGCTTTTTCAGAATCTACTGATATGGTTATGTGATTTTATTCTTCATTTTGTTTATGTGATATATTGCATTAATTGATTTGCAAATGTTGTACTACATTTGAATCCCTGGGATATATCCCACTTGGTCATGGTGTGTGATCTTTTTAATGTATTGCTACATCCAGATTGCCAATATTTTATTGAGGATCTTAGCATCTATGTTCATCAGAGATATTGGCCTACATTTTTCTTTGTTGTATCTTTATCTGGTTTTGTAATTTGGATGATACTGGCTTCATAAAAGGAATTTAGGAGATTTCCCTCTTCTTGAAATTTTTTGGCATAGTTTAAGAAGCATAGGAATTAGTTCTTCTGAGAATGTTTGGTAATATTTGCATGTGAAGCCATCCGGTCCAGAGCTTTTGTATGCAAGGAGTTTTTTGATTACTGTTTCCATTTCACTAGTTGTTATCAGTCTATTCAGGATTTCTGCTTCTTCTTGATTAAATTTTGGAAGATTGTATGTTTAGAAATTTACCATTTCACACAGGTTGCCCAATTTCTCAGCATATAGTTGTTCATAAGTAATTTCTTACAATCTTTGGTATTTCTGTAGTATCAGTTGTTACTTTTACTCCTTCTTTTCTGATTTTATTTATTTGGGTCCTCTCTCACTTTTTCTTAATGAGTCTGGTTAAAGTTTTGTCAATTTTGTTTATCCTTTCAAAGAACCAGCTCCTGGATTCATTGATTCATTGATCCTTTGAAGAGGTTTTGTTTGTTTGTTTGTTTTTGTTTCTTTTTGTCTCTATGTCATTTAATTCTGCTCTGATCATGATTATTTCCTTCCTTCTACTTTATCTGGGCTTTGTTTGTTGTTGTTCCTCTTGTTCTCTTAGATTTAGGGTAGGTTGTTTATTTGAATTATTCTAGCTTTTTTAAGTAGGCCTGTATTGGTAGGAACTTCCCTCTCAGGACTGCCTTCACTGAGCCTCATAAGTTTTGATTTGTTGTGTGTTCGTTTTCATTTTTTCCAGGTACTTTTGATTTCTTCCTTGATCTCATTGTTAACTGACTCATTATTTAATAACATGTTACTCAGTCTCCATGTATTTGAATGTTTTTGAGCTTTTTCCTTGATGTTGATTTCTAGTTTCAAGCCATCATGATCTGGGAAGATGCTTGATATGATTCAAGTTTTCTTGAAAATATTGAGGCTTATTTTGTGTTCTACCATTTGGTCTATCTTTAAAAATGATTCATTTTAAATGATTGCATTTGAAAAGAATGTATATTTTTCTTTTGTGGGATGAAATGCTCTAAATATCAATGAAGTCCTTTTGATATAGGGTGTCATTCAATGGTACAATATCCATGTTGAATTTTGTTTGGATGATCTATCTATTGTTGTCAATGGAGTGTTAAAATCCCCTATAATGACTGTATAACTACAATCTCTTTCTTAAAGTCTTCCAAGATTTTCCTTATATATTTAGGTGCTCCTATATTGGGTACATATATGTTTACAAGGGTTATATTCTCTTGTTGGGCAACTCCCTTAAGTATTATGTAGTGATTTTCTTTGCCTCTTGTTATGGTCTTTGTTTTGAAGTCTATTTTGACTGATATAAGTATTGCTACCTCAGCTTTTCTTACATGTCCATTTGCACGGAATATTTTTTTTTCTATCCCTTCACTTTCAGCCTGTGTAGATTTTTTGCTCTGAGGTGGATCTCTTATAGACTGCATATATGCAGGTCATGTTTTCTTATCTGTTCAGCCATTCTATGACTTTTGTTTGGAGCAATTAATCCATTTACTTGAGGTGATTATTGATAGGTATTCATTGCTATAATTTCCCTTTGTGCCTGTGTTCCCCTCTCTCTCTCTATTTCTTAAAGGTGTCTATTTAGCATTTCTTACAACGCAGTATGGTGGAGGTGTACTCATCCAGATTTTTGTTGTTGTTGTTGTTCTGGGAAGCTTGTTATCTTACCTTCCATTTTAAATGAGAGCATGGCTGGGTAGAATAATCTTTGTTGCAAGTCTTTGCTTTTCATTAGTTCATGCCATTCCATTCTGGTTCATAATTTTTTTGTTGAGAAATTACCTGATAGCCTTATTGCAGCTCCCTTGTATGTTACTACCTGTTTCTCTTTTGCTGTCTTTAAGAGTCTCTCCTTGTCTTTAAACTTTGTCATTTTAATTATGATGTGTTTTAGAGTGGGCCTCTTTGGGTTCATCTTTGTTGGGGTCTTCTGTGCTTCCTGAACTTCTATGACTTTTTTCCTCACCGAGTTAGGGAAATTTACTGTCATTATTTTTTTCAAACAGGGTTTCTATCTCTTACTTGTTTTCTTCTCCTTTTGTTATTGTTATGATGCCAATATTGTTCCATTACTTGTCTAGTAGCTCTCTTGAGCTCTCATAATTCTTTTTCATTCTTTTTGGTTTTGTTTTGTTACTCTGACAGGGTGTCTTTTTCCACCTTGTCTCACAGCTCACAATTTGATCCTCTGTTTCATCTAGCCTGCATTTAATTCCTTAAATTTTATTGCTCATTTCAGATATTATTTTCCTTACTTCTTCCTGTATTTATTGATGGTTTCTAGGTCCTTTCTCATGCTGATATACTTCCCACTAAATTCCTTGTAGTTCTGACTGAGTTCCTTTAGCATGTTCATAACCATTGCTTTCAACTCTATGTCTGATAAGTTGCTTGCCTCAATTTCACTTAGCACTCTTTCTGGAGATTCCTCCATTCTTTATGATTGAGGGTTGTTTCTTTATCTCCCCTTTCAAGGTGGCTCTTTTTTGTTTGTTTTTGTGTAATAGATTGACCTGCTTTGATTCCCTGTCTTCATGGAGTGACCTTCCTTGGTAGGAGTCCTGTGGGACTCAGTGGTGCAGTCTCCTTGAACTCCTGAGATGGATGCTCTAGGTATATGGATGCTTTATGCAGTTTATGTGGGCTCTTTTGTTGTAACTGGGTTTTGGTTGTTGTGGCTTGTTCATTGGTGAGTTCTCCCCTCTCCCTGGCTGACTGAGAGTGACAACCTCCACCATTCCTTGTGTGCTGTTGTACAGGAGCTGCCAGAAAAAAAACAACTCTTCTTACAAAACCCACACCATCAAAAATACCACCCAAACACTACCATGATATCAACAACCAATGAGCTAAGATCATTGGAGATCAGCTGGAAAGTGAATAAGGGCATTATACAAAAGGAAAAAAGACCATGAGGTGACTACTGGAAAGAAAAAAGATTTTGAGAAGACAGGGGGAGAAATAATAAGATTAGCAGATAGAAACAAAGCAAGGAAGGGGAGAAAGAAAAAATTACAACATAAATGAAATAGGTATGGAATAGAGCAAAATGAAGTAAGAAAAGGGAAGAGTATACAATGTTATTTGACAGGAAAATAGTGAAAAAATAGGAACCAAATTGAAGAAAAACAATCACTGCAGCGATTTCCACCACAAATGAGTAAAGATTAATAAAGTTGTAAAGAGAATAACATTATAAGAAATAATAAAGAAAAAAAGATTGTGAGATGTATAAAGGAAAATTAAAATGATTTTGAGAGGATGGAGGGAGGGGAAATAATAAGCATAAGGGTTAGAAGTCAGGATAAGAAAGGGGGCAAATGAAATTTAAAATAAACAGAAGACAGGGCAGGAGGTAGGCAAAAAGGACTAGGACAGGGAACAGTAAACTATGAGATTTAAAATTAAAAAAGATAGTGAACAAATAGGAAGAAAATTGAAGAAATGCAACAACAACCTCAATATCAATGACAACCAAGCAAAAATTAATAAAGGTGGAATGAGAATAAGGATATTGTAAGAAAAAGAAAAAGAATGTGGGATGAATAATGGAAAGGTAGTTGGTTTTGAGAGGATGGAGGGAGAAGAAATAGTAAGAGTGAGGAATAGAAACAAGTGTATAAAGAGAAAAAGTAAACTTTGAAACAAAAACAAGAAAGAGAAATTTGGAGGTAGAATGGAGTAAGAGAATGGAAGAGTAAAATATGAGATTTGATTTAAAACTAAAATAAAAATTAAAAAATAATAGAAAAAAATATAAAATAAGAATAGCGAAATAATAGAAGCAAAAATTGAAGACAAAGAAACAATGTTAAAAAGCTATGCAGGAGAAAAAAATAACACAAATCATGAAAAAAGAAGAAGGCGGAGTTCGTCTCATCAGGGTCTATTTTTTGTTTGCCTACTGTCTTCTTCAGGATTCATTCCTGGTAATGTCAGCTGGTCTAGCCAGTATAGCTTTAGGCAGCCTGTTTGAGGCTATAAGCAATCCACAGCCTGTGGCTATCTCTTTCAGGCTTGGCTGATCCTTGCTGTTCTGCCCTGCTGGCTTTTTGTCAGTACTTGGCCCATGGTTGGTTCATCTGCCATCTCACAGCACTGCTTGTACCATCTCCACCTTCCTCCAGAAGGGGCCACTGGTGTGATTGGCAGGGTTGGATTCCTGGATCACCACCCTCCCCCATCAGGAAGTGCTGTTCAGTCTTCAGAGAAGATGGGCTGTCCCATGTTATTTTCAATAATGTATAGTTTTTGTTGAATTAGCTGTCTGTTTCATGTGAAGGGCCAATGTCTGTAAAAGGGTCAGCTCTTTCTGGCTTGGCACTGATGACAATTTGTTGTGAGATCCAAGGCTGGGTGGGGCCCTGAATGCCTCTTGCTGCACCAGTTTCTTATCTCTCTGCTCTGCTATTTTCAGTGGAATAGGGCCGAAGGAGAAGCCAGCATAGTGACTGGTAAAAGTTCATTTAGGGCTCTTTTGGAGATTCTTTTTCTTCCCCCTGCTGATATGCACCCAGCAGGGGGGCTCTTGAGCCTGGCCTTACTATACTGCACAGTTTGCAATCCTGCAAGTCAGGGTTGGACACATTTTCCCCTTTCCAGAGATTTACTTCACAGTGTGAGTGGTGCTGCCTGACTGCAAAGAATCTCAGGCCCTCAACTCTTGCTGATCCATATCCTAGGTCACTGCTTTCACAGGACACTTAGACTTAAACCCTCTATTCTGCATGCAGCTCCCCACTCACTACTTGCACTGGGTAGGACCGCACAATCCTTTCACCATGCAGCCTTCTACTCTCCCTGGTCAGCGGGAATAAGTGATCATGAACCAAACTTTGAATGTGGCTTCTTTGCTGGCAGGGCAGCTGCGTGTGTGTCTGGCATCCCTTCCCAACCATGCCTTCACTCCCCTCTTTAAAAAAGTCCCTATGTGGCACCCTCATTGTAGCACCAAGCCACTGTATAGTTCTCCATGCAGTCCACCTCCTCAAAAGTTAAAAAGTCTATCGGGTAGGATTGGACACAGCCTGCTGGTGTCTCCAACAGTTTTAGGAGATAGATTTTCACTCTTGAGCTCTCTCAGTTGGTGTTCCAGCTATGGATGTGCTACTTATTATGTGTGTGCAGCTTGAGTCTCCCAGATTCTGTATGTCCTCCTAAGTCTCTTCTTACTAGGATTGGGATTCCCTGTGTGGGACTGGGCCCCTTCGCCCTGGGAGGCTCATGGGCTAATAAGCTGCATTTTCTTCTCTGTGTTCTCTCTTCTGTTACAGGCACGTCATGCA
The DNA here is from genome assembly GCA_004026545.1 of Mormoops blainvillei. Lineage (NCBI taxonomy): Eukaryota > Metazoa > Chordata > Mammalia > Chiroptera > Mormoopidae > Mormoops > Mormoops blainvillei. The sequence continues at coordinate 59,800 of PVJD01004131.1, read as the reverse complement.
AGGTATGTGCCCTTCAACTTATAAAATCTCTTACTGGACAGTGAAAAGCTTCCTCTGTACTTCTTGGCTTCAAAAATTCATATCAGTTAAGATTCCATTGATTGTTCAGGTCACTTGTCGGAAGATTAGCTGAAAATCTGTGCTGGGGTCTTGAGCAAGTGGGTTCAGTTTCCACCTACTGGGCTACCATCTTCTTCTTCCCAAATTTTGTACATTTCAGGTAGCAAAATTTTTTTCTTATATATCTCCTCAAGTAAGAGAAACAGGAAAAATAAGAAAATTGGACTACATAAAACTAAAATGTTTTTGCACAGAAAAGTAAACCAACAAAATAAAAAGACAACCCATAGAATGGGAGAACATATTCACTGACACATTTGATAAAGGGTTAATAGTTAAAATTTATAAAGAACTTTTAAAACTTAACACAAAAATAAAAAGTAAACAATCTAGTTAAAAAATTAGCAAAGGACCTGAAGAGACACTTCTCCAAAGAGTACATATAGATGAGCAATAAACATTAAAAGATACTCGATATCACTAATCATCAGAGAGATGCAAATTAAACCAAAGGAGATATCACCTCATACCAATCTGAATGGCTATCATCAATAAATCAACAAATAACAAGTACTGGCAAGGATGTATAGAAAGGGGAACACTTTTGCACTGTTGGTGGGAATGCAAATTGATGCAGCCACTGTGGCAGTATGGAGGTACCTAAAAAAATTAAAAATTGATCTGCCTTTTGACCCAGTGATCCACTTCTGGGAATTTGTTCAAAGAAACTCAAAACAGTAAGTGGAAAGAACACATGCATCCTTATGTACATTGCAGTGTTATTTATAATTGCCAAGATATGGAAGCAGCCCAAATGTCCATCAATAGATGAGTGGATAAAACAACTATGGGACATTTATACAATGAAATACTACTGGGCCATAAAAAAGAAGAAAATTTAACTTTTGCAACAGCATGGATGGACCTGGAGAACATTATGCTAAGTGAAATAAGCCAGTCAGATGAAGACAAATACCATATGATTTAATTTATATGTGGATCTAATGAACAAACTGAACTATCAAGCAAAATGGAGACAGACTCACAGACTGAGGGCAGACTGAAAGCTCTGGGGTGGGGATTAAGGTGTGTGGGGACATGGACAAGAGTTTGGTGATTGTGAGGGGGGAAGGGGATAAATGGTAAGAGAAAAATATGATTAAATTAAAAATAATTAAAGATATAAAGTAGACTCTAAAGGAAAAAAGTTTCTTGTAAGCATTACAATAACTAGATATCATTAAATCCATATAAAATTATTATTAAAAAGATAAAAAGATATGTTCATAAAATTTCTCTTTAATAAAATTAAAGTGTTTATGATATTTTGTTAAACCAAATATTAGAGTAGTCTTTAGAATCATCTATACATATAAAATAACCTAACACACAAAACTCTTTTTTTGAGTTTTGTAACACCAGGAATTATAACACTGATCAGAACAGCTCTTGATTATAGAACACCTACAGTGGGTCAGGCCATACACATCTCATCTCTGGTATTCACCTTAATCCTACCAAAAGAATTAACTGGTTTGCCCTAGCCAGGTGGCTCAGTTGGTTAGAGCATTACTCCAACTACCAAAAGGTTGCAGGTTCTATCCCTGGTCAGGGCACATACTTAGGTTGTGGATTTGATCCCTGGTCAGGGAGCATAAGGGTGGCAATTGATGTTTCCCTCTCACATTGATGTTTCTCTTTCTCCTTCCTAACTTCCTCTCTTTCTAAAATCAATAAAATACACACACACACACACACACAATAGTGTGATGATTAAAAAGTATCATCCTTAAAAAAAAAATTAACTCTTCTCATTTGACTCACAAGAAAACCATGGCTCAAAGAGGTGGATCTTCTTCATCCAATCATCTATCAAAGGACACTTCAGTTTTTTCCATGTCTTGGTGAATGCAAATAATGATGCAATGAACATAGTGGTACACATGTTTATGAATAAATGTTTTCAATTTTTTTGGCTAGATACCCAGAAGAGGGTTTGCTGGGTCACATAGTAACTGTATTCTTAATATTTTGAGGAACTGCCATGTTGTTTTCCATAATGGCTGTCCCAGTGCACACTACCACTAGCAGTAAATGAGTGTTCCTTTTTCCCCACAACCTCTCCAACACTTCTTATTACCTGTCTTGTTGATAACAGCCATTCTAATGGGTGTGAGGTGGTATCTCATTATAGTTTTGATTTGCATTTCCCTAATAGCTAGTGAAGTTGAGCATCTTTTCATAAGTTGGCCATTTATATGTAATCTTGGGAGAAGTGTATGTCCTCTGCCCCTTTTAAAATTGGGTTGTTTCTTGTTGTTGAGTTGTATGAGTTTTTACATATTTTGGATATTAACCCTTTATTAAAGATGTTGTTTGAAAATGTCTTCTCCCATTTAGTTGGTTGCTTTTTTGTTTTGTTTGTGGTTTCTTTTGCTGTGCAGAAGCTTTATAGTTTGATATAGTCCCATTAATTTGTTTTTGCCTTTACTTTCTTTGCCTTTGAGGTCAAATTCATAAAATCTCCTCTAACACCAAGGTTTATAAGTTTAGTAGCTATGTTTTCTTCTATGTAATTTATTGTTTCAGGCCTCATATTTAGACCTACGGTCTCTTTTGAGTTAATTTTTGTGTATGGTGACGAGTGGCAGTCTAGTTTCTTTCTTTGCATGTGGCTTTACAATTTTCCCAGCACCATTTATTGAAGAAGCTTTCTTTTCTCCACTGTATGTTTTTAGCTCCTTTGTCAAAAATTATTTGCTTATAAACATGTGGGTTTATTTTTTGACTCTTACTCTATTCCATTGGTCTGTGGGTCTGCTTTCTACCAATGCCATACTGTTTTGATTATTGTCATTTTGTTGTATAATTTGAAGTCAGGGAATGTGGTACTCCAGCTTTCTAACAACACTTTTTAATGCATTTAAATATCTGGGCCTAAAAGGAAGTTTCTTTATCTGGTAGCTCTAAGGGTTTGTGCTAGTTTGGAACATGTGGAGGGGTAGAAGTGTTTTCTAATTAATTAAGGAGAGAAACCTGGGCTAAAGGAGATGCAGGGGCACTAAATACAGTGTGCTGAGAGCTATAAACATATCATCTTATTAGAAACTCACAATAATTCCTATTCAATATGGATGGTTTTTTTCTTATCACCCAGTCTACACATGAGAATCTGAGATTTAGGAATAGCTAAATAACTTACCTAAATTCACACAGCTAATAAGAGATACAGCTAGATATCTAGCTCCAGAATCAATCATAATTATCATTCCCATATCCTTTTTATTGCTTATCAAGCCATTTCAATTTCTAAAGTAACCACTCAGAAAAATTAGCACACTATAGAGGGGATACAGAAAACTGCTTCAATAAGGCTTGTTTGAATGAACAAGGGACAATCACTGAAACTGAACCTTTCTAATATTTGGAACACAGCTACCCTCCTTCCCACACACATGCTTCCTGAAAAATCATTTCTTTAAGGCAATTGTATTAAATTAACACTCATGAAGTGACAGAGAATTAACAAACTGCATAGTGAATTATTTTGTTCTTTTGCTGGATCATGCAGGCAGCCAGAATGACAACACTATTATCTTGCAGAGGCTTGCATGTTGCTTATGGTAGGTTACCATATTACCACCCTCCTAATTTGAATAAATTAAAGTCTTCATTTTATGACTGAATAGAGAAGTAATAGATAGCGTACTGATATCCGTTCTAAGTGTGCAGCTGTTTTATTGATTCCTCCTGGAGGAACTTGCTGACTTCAATAGATGATATAAGAATAAAGGAATTTGGCTGTTCATATTTCTCAAGGGCAGAGATATATGTCTTCTTTATCCTCCAGCCATGCAGAACCCTAAGCATATTTTTTTAAATAATGCATCTGGTTTCTCTATTTGAGCTACTCACGTATCTTCAAATACTTTGTAGCACATCCCCAATGGAGCTACAGTTTGCTACCTCAGCAGCTTCACTGTAAAACTCAAAAACTTTTATGTTTAATAGTGAGAGCCCATGAGGACCTTTCTCATAAGTGATGAATATCATAAAACATGGTATTATGTTAATTTCTGGTACTATTTAATGTTTTTTATTAGAACAGCAAATAAGACCTAAAAATAAGAATACCCAGATCTTAGAATATGAAATTGTAAGTTTCTATTGAAAACGTAAAGAATGTGTTTACTTACATTTTAATCTGGGTTTTAGAAACATCATTATTAGCTTTGGAGGCCTTGAGTAATCATGCCAAAAAAAAAAAAGAGAGAGAATAATGATCATATAGTTAGAAGTGCGGGTTTCCAATCTGATCCTGCTATTCGATAGCTGTGGGAAGTAACTTACCCCTCTAAGTCTTAGCTTCTTCATTTACACAGTAGCTGTAATGATGCCTACCTTTTTATCTCACTGGGATCTTGTGATGGTCATGAAGCAGTATATAAAAACACTTTATGAATTATAGTCCTAAAATGTATAAATTATTTTTATTTTCTGACAGCCATAGATATGATTTTAGAAATTCCAGTAGCTTTATTATCTCTGGTTAACAAGAAGAGCTTGCAAACCCACACTGAGTCTCACCAAAAGATGGGCATGATGCTAAAAACCTTAGGAAGGTATTTACATGGTGCCAAATACCTGGGAGAGTTTCTCAGCTTCCATGGCTTTTTTATTGTTGAAATTATTATAGGTGTCCCCAGTTGTCCACGTTTTGAATTAACCTCCACGTTTTGACCTGTCCTTCAGGCAGGTTCTTGGAATAGCCGGAAACCTGGCCAGGAACAACACATACACTTATTTAAGTGTGCTTTACAGAGTTTATTATTTTCTGTATATGTGTTATGGGAGAAAATTGGGAGGCCCTGTCAGCACGATTAAAAATACCCCTCTTTTTCAGAAGTTCATAATCTGGTACAGCACCATCCTGGGTACTCTGGATGCCATGTGCACAACTACAAAGCACAGGACTGGGTTTAGAGAGCTCGAGCACTGTTTGGATATCACCAGAATGTAAAAGATCCAAATTTGTGAAGAAAGAATAATTTACCAGTTCAGCTTTAAGCAGAACTTGGACCTGAATTGCATGGAGAAGGAGTTCCTTCCGAGCCGGAAATGGGAACAGGAAGATGCAGAAGGAAAGAAAATCAATCTGATATATTGCTGTTTAAAATGGGCCAAGGTAGGCTGCCCTGAGAGATAGGGCCAAAGTTTATGCATTGTAATCATTTGAAAAAAGGCTGTGAATGTTAAACTGAAGAGTCTGTATTTATCAGCTGTATTAATTTCCTGTTGCTGCTGTAACAAATTTAGTGGCTTAGTTGCCGCAGGGGTTGGGATGTTGGGGGGGTTGGTTAGGCGGCAGAGGGGTTGAGCGAAAAGGAAAAAGGACTCATGGACATGGACAACAGTGTGGTGATCGCTGGGGCGGGGCGGGGGGGTGCGGTGTAAGGGGACTAAATGGTGATGATGGAAAAAATACAATAAAGATTAAATTTAAAAATTCAAATTTATAATCTTACAGTTTTGGAACTATGAAGTTTAAAATGGGTTGACAGGACTGCGTTTCTTCTGGAGGCATTAGAAGAGACTCCATTTCCTTGACATTTAGAGCTTCTAGATACCACCTGCATTCCTTGACTCAGGATCCCTTCTGTGCGGCATGTCGACCTCTGCTTCTGCCAGCACGCTGCTTTTTCCCAGGCTGTGACCCTCCTGTGTGACTAAGCTGGGTCCACCTAGATAATCCAGAGCAATCTTCCAGTCTCCAAATCCACAATTTAATCACATCGCAAAGCCCCTCTTGCCGTTTAAAGTGACATATTTACAGGTTCTGGGAAAAAAGATGTGAGCGTCTTTGGGGAGGCCATTGTTCAGCTTATCACATCAGCATAGTTAATATGTCGTTATAAATTTCTACAAGGAAGTTGAGATTATTTTGTTCCTCATATATGGTATCTTATTTCTTCCTAACAGCATGTGTGTATGCGTGTGCACACTGCTCATGTGCATGTGTCCAGGCCCAGGAAATACGGTTTTTAGAAAAGTATTTTACATCTGACCAGATATACTCTGAACTATGAATACGGATTGTGTGAGTGGACTGTATCTTTTTTATTCTCCACTATATCCCCATTGCCCACTGAAATGTCAGGCACATAGAAGAATCACAGTAATTTGATGAAGTAACGTAGGGCAAGCAATTAGCCTCTCCATGGCAAGAAAAGTGGTACTCGTCTACCAGCTGGATTAAGTCCATTCTATTATATGGATAACTAGATGGATTATTTCAGAGACTAAAAACCTGTGTAAACAGCAAAGATGGTGGATAGATGGCCATGACAGGTGGAGCTCACCGTCATGCCCACTGTCTCATACCTTATGGCACTGTGATGTTATCACTGATTTACTTGACAGTCTTGCCCATCTAAACTGCAAGCATTTGGAATTAGCACTGTTTCCTCCTTACCTCTTCCCACCTCCTCCTTCTTCATCCTCCATCTCCAGGGCCTAATAAAATTCTTGGCCCGTAGAAGATTCTTTATATAGTCTTCCTGTAGATCAACAACAACTAATTATAAAATATAGACATAAAAATGTCCCACTTATATTAACAAAAGCATCTAGAAATAAACTTAACCATGTATCTAAGAACATTTTATAGACTATGAAAAGTAAGGAAATTCTTAGTTGAGAAGTTTCAATAAAATTAATATATAAGCCCTAACTAAATTAATATACAAATTTAAGGCATTTCCAAACAAATTTAATGGGATTATTTTTATAATTTGATAAACTGATTGAAACATTTATATGAAAGAATAAAGATATTAGAAGAACCAATTTTGCTTATGGAAATATAAAAAGAGGCTTGTATTACCAGATATCAGTAAGAAGTATAATGATATTAAAATAGTTTGGTTCTGATAAGATAGATAAAGATGTGACAGAGAGGCTATTCCTAAAACAAATATGTGTGAGTATGTTCATGTTATAGATATCATTTCAAATTAGTATAGAATGGCTAGCTCATTCAGAAAACAGTTTGGTGATAGCTAGCTAATTATATAAGACAAAAATAAGATCCCAACCTCCCACCATAAAAAGTACAGATTATCATAGTTTGGAAATTAAAACTCATGAGCTAGTGAATGAAATAATCTTATAGTGGGAAAAGCATGTATAGCAGACCATGTTTACAGAAAATTACATTATAAAAGAGTAGTAGGTTTGATTATGGAACAAGACAGGACAAAAATTATTAATTTAAGAATTATGTTTAGTTCAGGCATCCTAGCTTTTTTACAGTAGTTAAAAAGGACCTTATAATTGTCAGCCCGTTTTAAATTGCCATGCCCTTTTCTTTTAGGGAAATTGCATATTTTTTGTGAGAAATAGTCAGTGTGCACAATAGACTTGAAAAAGAGTGCAAGAGAGCACACGTACTTTTACAGGAGGGAAGGAGGGGAGAAACGGAGGAAGGATGGCAGAAGGAGGGGAGTAGAGGGGGAAATGTTCAGAAGTTCAAAGATATAGGCTGTAGAGGAGTATGTTTTGGAAAGTTTGTAGGAAGTTTCACTGATAAGGCAGCTTCCCAATTTGGATTCTATGTTTTGAGCAAAAGGATTGACTCCATGGTGTAGTACATGGGGTAACAATCCACTGAGAGCCACATACTTTAAGAGCAAGGTGCAGATGCCTCAAGCTATGCATTTTCTCAGGCTGTAAGGAAACAATAATAAGTCACCCTTCTTTTCACTTCCACCATCAGCCAAGTTACCCAGTTTCCTAACCACCTATATTTTGCATGCTCCCTCTCACACAGTGATATTTATTTCAAACACTTTTCACTTGGGTGCAAATATTATGCTAGCATAGAATAACTTGCTCATAGGCCCACAGTTTTAGAGATGGCCCTATAGGTAAATTCTTCCTCTTAGGTAGAATAACCACAGATGGAGCACTGTAAATCCTAGAAGGCTTATTAAACTAGTGAGTTCACCAGAGTTTTGCTTTTCTTTTACAACTATGTGAACATGATATACCAAATGAAACCCAAAGGCTGAGGTCTCATCTCAATGGAATCTGTGGTTTTGGACTCATGAAACTTATTTAGGTGAAACTTACTTTCCCACAGCCCTGCCTTAATCTTCCCATGGCAAGGATATTTACATCACTGAAGACAGCTTAGTGATCACATCTGCTTAATTTATTGCTATGGTCTGTTCTGTCGGTAGAGCAAAAAATTAAAATAAACCTATTAGACTATGGTTATGTGATAATAGATGAAAACGGTCATTCTGAAAGCTGAATTTTGAAACGTAGATGGAATATGAATAAAGGTGATGATGCTGTTTAGTGACTATTCAGAAGGAAGAATACCAAAGAAATTCAATTTTTACAAACTGATTCCTTAATAATGGTCACTACTGAAAAAATAACAAAATCATGCTCTTATGTCTCATGTCTATAGAAAAATTTTATGAAAGGCCCACAGAGAAAAATGATATGCAAGTTATAGTTAAACAGAATTAGAGCTAAATGAGTGCATTTAAGAATTCATAGTACTATTGTTTAACAGAGCATTAGAGATCTGTTTTAGTCATTAATATAAAGTGTCATTACTGTAAAGTGTCATTTTGATATGGGTTATTTCAATTGCTGGAGCTAATTATTATTATTTTTTAAATAATGATAATCACAACAGCATAGAATATGCAGTAAAATGGACACACAGAAAAATGGAACATAATTGAGAGCTCAGAAATAAAACCATATGTGTATGGACAAATAATTTTTGACAAAGGAACCAAAAATGCAATGAAGCAAAGAAAACCTCTCCAATAAATAGTGCTGGGAAAATTGGAAAGCCAGATGCAAAAGAATGAAATTAGATTACAGTTTGTCCCCATTTACAGTAATTAATTCAAAATGGATCAAAGACCCAAATATGAGACCTGAAACAATAAATTACGTAGAAGAAAATATAGGTACTAGACTTATGGAGCTTGACCTTAAAGAACAGACAACTTTAACTCAAAGGCAAGGGGAATAAAGGCAAAAATAAATGAATAGGACTAGGTCAAACTACAAAGCTTCTGCATGGCAAAAGAAACTGCCAATAAAACAAAAAGGCAACCAACTGAATGGGAGAAGATATTTGCAAACAACAGGTCTGGCCAGGCGTTAATATCCAAAATATATAAAACACTCATATGACTCAATACCAAAGAAACAAATAAGCTAATTACAAAATGTTTAGAGGGTCTAAATAGACACCTCTACAAAGAATAGTTACGACTGGGTTTAGTTTTAGATGCGATGGTATGCCATAACTCAACCTTTGACAGTATTTTTTTTCTTACAGGTACATGAAATAAGGGCTCAAAATAATCTCTATGAAGTCAGAGGGTTAATGAAATTCAAAATATGTCAGGCAACATGCTACGTGCTGAGGATACTTGGTTTCTGGTCTGATAGAGCATCTAGTCTCAATATGTATGACTAAAACAGAACTTGCATAAGGTTTTAAAAAGTGGAAAACTGCTTGATTAACTTTCCCCACATTGTTAGTCATTTAGTTTGTTTCCAATATCTTTTTAGGGTATAAGTGGGTTCTTAATTTATCATTAAAAATTATATTTATTCATTTTTATTTTTTATTATTTTTATACTTTAAATTTATTTTTTTATACTTTAAATTTATTTTTATTGTATTTTTTCTTACCATTTATTCCCTTATACACATCTCCCCACCCCCTGCAACCACCACACTGTTGTCTTTGTCCTTGAGTCCTTTTTCCTTTCTGCTCAATCTATCCATCCACTCATTCACCCCACCCCACCCCAACCAGAGCTGTCAGCCTACTCTCTATCTATGAGTCTGTATTTTGCTTGTTAGTTCAGTTTGTTCATTAGATTCATCATACCAGTGAAACCATATGGTATTTGTGTTTCTCTGACTGGCTTATTTCACTTAACATAATGTTCTCCAGGTCCATCCATGCTGTCATAAAAGATAAAATTTTCTTCTTTTTTTTATGACCCAGTAGTATTCCATAGTATAAATGTCCCATAGTTGTTTTATCCACTCATCTATTGATGGACACTTGGGCTGCTTCCATGTATCGGCAGTGAACACAGGAGTGCTTATGTTCTTTCAAATTAGTGTTTCTGGTTTCTTTGGATAAATCCCCAGAAGTGGAATTGCTTGGTCATAAGGCAGATACATTTTTAATTTTTTGATGTACCTCCATACTGCTTTCCATAGTGGCTGCACCAATCTGCATTCCCACCAACAGTGAAAAAAGGTTCCCTTTTCTCCAAATCCTCACCAGAACATGTTGTTTTTTGATTTATTGATGATAGTTATTCTGATAGGTGAGAGGTGATATCTCATTGTGGTTTTAATTTACATTTCTCTGATGATTAATAACATTGAGCATCTCGTCATACATCTATGGGCCACCTGTATGTCCTCTTTGGAGAAATGTCTATTCAGGTGCTTTGCCTAGGTATTCATTGAATTATTTGCTTTTTTGGTGTTGAGATTTATAAGTTCTTTATAAATTTTTTATATTAACCCCTTATCAGATGTATTGGCAAATATGTTCTCCTATGCCATGGTTATCTTTTTATTTTGTTGATTATTTCCTTTACTGTGCAAAAACTTTTAACTCCTCAGGCAAAGGAAAAGAAAAAGTCAACAAACGGGACTACATCAAACTATTGCTAAACATTTTAGTGTTTTGACATCAAAATTATTATTTACTCACAAAAATGATAAAAAACTATGCATTGTTTGGCTAATAAGATTTACAATGAAGATTCAGAGACATTTTATAAGTAAGTGTATGCTTTTTCTAAATAGTGTGTTTAAATTATTTATATTATAGTAACTATTAAATGTTTATGGTATTCTAAGTTAAAATATAGCTTTAGTTCTTAAAAGAGAAATTAAATATATGGTTTCACTTGTGAATACCTAGACCTAATAAGATGTAAATGATCAAATAAACATGTAACATGATTTTTAGATGCTACTTAACCAAAAACAGTGACATTACGGAAACAAAGAAATGTTCACTGTGAAAGAAACCTAAACTTTAAACAAGCCTTGGAGACATTCTCTTGGAACTAATCCTAATTTTGCTAAGGGATGTAACAGATGATCTAAGAATTCCTTTGTTTTCTGATAGACTATGATAAAAAGATAATTCCTGTTTCCATTGTGGTGCATAGGGATTTAGAAACATTACTCACCCCCATCACCTGCTCATTGGTGAAAGATTAAATTCCTTATGAACGTGCACATGTTTGTGAGCATCACACATTCTTTACAAGTGCTTCTGATGTGAGTATCCCTCTCTGATAAAACTACCTTAAAGCTTTATGGGCATTTTTTTTCTAGCCATTCCCATGGGATCTGGACATGAACATATCAGTTACCTCTTTCAGTAGACAACTAGAAATAAGTAAAACATCAGTTAATACAGCAGCTTTAATTTTCAAATAATATAAAATCAATTTGACAGGTCAATTAGTCCATTAGGAAAGGACCGCAAATGGTAGATACAATTTTCAAAACAAAAACCAATAAAAATCTACTTAGATATCAAAGAGATATTGATCATAGATTTTTCTTCTTTATCATGATAAATTGGTCTGTTTTATTGTTTATTACGGGGAGGAAAAATGTTACATAGTCAAAATTTCCAAATAGAAATTTTTGACTACAGTGACATTGGTTCCCAAACCACTAACTTTTTTTTTTTAGTAGAATTTCAGTATTATCAATATTCTGAGAGAGAGAACAAAATAAGACAGCAAATTTCAGCTGGAGAAAGTGCCTGCACAACTACACCACATGAATTAGTTTCAGAGGTAGGCTAAATAATAAACAGAATGATAAAGAAGTGTATTTCAAATGGCTGAATCTCATAGGGTTTTTACCTTTAGCACTGCACTATCAAGCATTACATGAGCAAAATTTAAAGTAGAAATTTCCATATAATCCTAATTTAACTTCATTACAAAAAGTCATTCTGTTCTAAATCATTTAGAGAAATTGCATATGACTCCATAACTAATTCGGGAATGGACTGTAGAAATATATCATCTAAATAGTGGACAGACCTTGGCACACTCAAGCATCTGAAATCAAACCTAGTGGTTTCACTACATTCATTCACTCTGCATGGACAGTCCATATGTGTATCACTCTAGTTTTACAAAAGTCTTGATGATATATTTGTCGTGTGATTCAGAGACTACTATACTGATAGGGTTATAAGGATCCAAGTTACATTTATGTATGTAGAAGTCTGTTTTACTTGAAAATATAAAAGTAGAAGTACTTTTGATGGTTATGTCTATCATCAGAATTGTGTCGGGTAACTGTGGACAAGAAATGACCCCCAAGTGAGTAGTCAGACATTATGAGGTGGATCACACAATGACTAGACAGTGGAAACTTGGTCTTTTTGCTTTGAATGCTGCAAAGACAAACTAAAAAACAAACTACTTTGGTGAAGTGGAAGTCATGATTCCAAATCCATTGCTACCTGTGCTACTCCAGTGTCTACCTCACTCCAAGCTTTAGCTTCAGTCATGCTCTCCTCATCCCCTTCTCCAACCTGCAGTCAAAGACCCATCTCTGACCCACTTAAACCTTCAATATCCCCCAATCACTACTTATCATTGAACACAGTATTGTCACCTCTAATCACTGTCATACACTTCATCTTTTTTCATTTCCTCGCTTTCATTTTGTACTCCAGTCATATTGGATTACTCGTGTTCCTCAGATGCACCTTGCCCAGGATAGTGCACATGCTGCTTCTCCTGAGTGCCAGTTAAAGATCTCTGGGCAGCAATTTGTAGAAGCCTCAAGACAAACTGTCTTAGACACTACATATATTGCTTCACAAATCAGAATATTTGGGACAGCTCTCCACAACAACAAAAAATCACCGATAATGTCATAAGGAGCTCAAGATCTTTCTATCTCCCCTCTATTAACTTTGGTCATTAATTTTTTTTCAGGCCAGAAACAAAATAGTTGTAGCAGTTCTAGGACAAAGTTCCAGCACAAAAATGTGAATAACAGAAGAGTCAAAAAGTGACAACATGCTCTTTCCAGGACCACTGGAATTATCCTTGAACCTATGGTTCTACACAGAGGGTGATTTTGTCCCCCACAGAGAGTAAACAATATCTGGAGATAATTTTTGCTGTTTCAATAAAGGGGGAGGGTATGCTAATATTAGCTAGTGAGTGGAGGCCACAGATGCTTCTAAACATTTTACAATGTACAGAGCTGCCTCAGTCATTCTCCTCTCAAAACCAAAAGCACCATATGTCAATAGTACTATGGTTGGTAAACTGTACCACAGACCAGTCAGAATCACTCATGCATCTTGGTAGAGGGTTTGCATCTTCTGAAGCATTTGGTCATGTATGGGATTGTTGCATGGCTCAGGAAAAAACTTAGGTTTTGTTAAGAAGAAATAAGAGTGGGGAAGAATATTGTATTTGTAATCAAGAGTGTCTAAATTTTTCTTTCCCTTTGTTTCTCATCACATGTCCAAATCATATGTATTCTGTAGATACTACCTTTTTAAATGACACCTTCCCTTGGATATAGGCTCTTTTTCCAAATACTTTCTCCTGGCTAGATTGCATGATTCTCCGGGACCCCTAAAACATGTACTACCTAACATTATTATGCTCATCCCTTGGAATTTTGATTATTCTTTACTTTTCCAAATCTGTCACTGGTGTGTAATTTCTTTAGATGATAAACAGTAAGTCCTTTTCATATAAGAATCTCCATCAAGAGAGATGCCAAATAGTATGTGAGCAATAAGTGATTGTTCAATGAAAAAAAAGTGATTCACATCCTTAAATTTATCTCTTTGTGACCCAGACCTCTGGGAAGGTCCTGAAGTTCTAGAAGTCAACCCTGGCTTTAGGATCAAGAACCTGATGCAAAAATACGAAGGTGTACCTAATTGTAGACCAACTCTTTACCTTAAACCACTACTTCCAAATACCCAAATGGCTTCTAACCATGTTGACCATTCTATGTTTAGCATTCAAGTCATTAGAACCACTGTCATGAAAATATCCTGAGATGATATTTTCTTCTGATGGAATGTGTTTTTGTTTTTGCAGTATATTCTTATTAAGAAAAGGCAAAGCATAAGAAATTTTCTTGAGACTTAACACTGAAGGGTTAACCTGTAATACTTCTATAAGATAATTGAAGTCTTGGAAAATTTCTATTTTAGCTTTACCAATTGGTAGGAGGGGGAAAAAAGAATATGTTGACATGAAGTAGGTACTTCAATTACATCCTCACAGAATCAATTGCCATTCTTTGTTGAAGTAATAAAAACAGAATTTTGATTTGGAACTTACCTGATAAGAATGTAAATAGCTGTGTTGCATGTTTCTTCACAGGAGCTTTATTTTTTTAAAACAATTATTAATATCAAGTGTATCTTTTCTTTCAAAACCAGAGGGTTTATAATGGATTTGTATTCATATAATTTTATCGTATATCAGAAAGCAGAATATATTCTCATTAAAACAGCAGGGGAAAATAAAGAAATCTCAATTTAATTAAAATGATGTCAAAGTTGATGTAGTTAGAGATGCATATGGGTTCAATGTAAACTGCATTTAGGGGTCTATATGATGAAAATAAAGTCTTCTTAGGCAGAAAGTTTTAATAAAGACACAAACCAATTTAGGATATTCCTAAGAGAAAATATTCAAGTGAAGAGAAAAGAAGTATTTATGTGATTATTTTTAGTGCACTATTTAAAATTACTTTTCATACATGAGGTACACTTAACATAATACACTTTGAAATAATTCATTTTAGAATCTTTAGGTCGAAAAGCACAGGCTTTTGTAGGCATCGTAGGATCTTTATTCTGCTCACTTTCCCCATCTTTACCACTACAATTTTGCATACAGCACTGTCACTTCATCTTGAACTCTTGAAATGGCCTTTGGACTGCTTAGCTTCCTTCCACTCTTATTACCCATACAAGCCCTTCACCAGCTAAAACATTGAACTAAGTGTGTCACTAATTTTCTTGAAACTCTTCACTGATTTTTCATGGTCCTGACTAAAATTCAAAATCTTTAATTCAATTTACAATGACCCTTATGGTTTATCTGCCTCTCCAGCTTCTCTCACTTTTACTTAAGAGGGTCCTTGAATTGCTTTTATAACAGCTAGACTCCGTGGTATGGCTTTCTCACGTGAAGTTCTTCCAGTGCTGCTCTTCTCTCAACTCACTGTTTCAGCCACATTAGCTTTTGATTATTTAGCCTAAATAAACCAAGCTCAATTTCACCATAGAGTCCTAAAATTTCTCTTTCCTCTGCCTGGAATCTTCTTCCCTCAGATATTTACTTGGCTGGCCCATTCTTGTCAGTCAAAACACAGTTAAAATATCAACTCCTTAGGGGGGCTTTTTCTGCCAGAAAATCTATAGTGAACTTTCTCCTAACCCCAGTTACTCTCTATGCCATGTTCTAACATTGTTTCTTAAAAAATCTATACTCATACCTGTCCTAAAATTGCAATCTTCCTCTGCTCCCCTTTTCACCCTCCTTCTTTCTTTTATGTTTATTGTTTTTCCCTACTGAGTGTGAGCTTCATGAGAAAACAAAAACAAAAACATTTTTTGTTACCTTAGTCCCTAGAATGAAACGTGGCATGTAATAGGAACTTAATTACTGTTTTTGAACTTTAAATAAAATTAACTCTTTAAAAAAGAATTCATACAAACTGATGCTGATTATTTTATCTATTTTTCTTTTATTTTTTTCAATTGCAGTAGATATTCAATATTGTTTTACATTAGATTCAGATGCATAGTATGGTGGCTAACATTTCTATGATTTGCAAAGTGATTTTCCCCAATAAGCCCAGTAAACACCCAGTACCATATATAGTTATTACAATAGAATTGACTATATTTCCTATGCTCTATATTACATCCCTGTGATTAGTGTGTAACTACCAATTTGTACTTCTTAATTCCTTCACCATTTTTAACCAATACCCAATCCCCTTTCTCTCTGGTAACTATCAATCTCTTCTCTGTATCTATGAGTCTGTTTCTATTTTGTTTAATCATTTTTTGTTCTTTAGATTCTGCATAGAAGTGAAATTTTATGATATTTATCTTTTTATGACTAACATTTCATTTAGTATAATACCCTCTACGTCTATCCATATGCTGTCATAAATGGTAAGAGTTCATTCTTTTTTATGGCCAAGTAAAACTCCATTGTATATATGTACCACAGCTTTTTTATCCACTTGTCTATTGATAGACACTTGGGTTGCTTCCATAACTTGGCTATTATACATCATGCTGTAATGAATATAGATGTGTATATATTCATTCAAATTATTGTTTTGGGTTTCTTCAGGTATATATCCAGAAGTAAAATTTCTGGGTCATGAGGCATTTTTAACTTTTGGAGGACCTTCCATACTGTTTTCCTTAGTGACTACACCAATCTGCATTCCAGTCAATAGGTGTCAGGCGATATCTCATGTGGTTTTAATTTGCAACTACTTGATAATTAGTGACATTGAACATCTTCTCATATGCCTATTGGCCGTCTGTTTGTCCTCTTTGGAAAAATGGAATGACACAATTTATAATCGGGATTGGCATATACCAAATAGGGGAACTGTTTCCCATCCAGGGAAATCCAAAGTTCTTATTATGTTTGTTTGTTTGGTTGGTTGGTTGTTTTACAACTCCTTGGCAGATTTTCTGGAACATCACAATGTACCTTTGCTAATCTCAGGTGCGTTGGAGTGGACGTAGATCAGAGAGATGTTGCAAAGTGACAAAACTATTCCAACTTTTCAAAACATGAGTTATGGTCTCTTTGTGATTTGACCATACTACCAATTTTATACTGTGACAATGGGGCATTCATTGAAGTCACTTCGTGTAGTAAGACAATCTTGTGATTCTGAATAAAAATGTGAAGATGTCCAGAGAGACACAACAAGCAGTGGTCACAAAAGTAAAAAGACTTATTTTTTTTCCTTCTTCCCGAGGGACATATTAACACTACATATTGATAACAGAGACAATTGTATGAATTGGTTGGAATGATTTTTTTACTCCCTTAATTCCCACAATCATAATGAAAAATGATCCACTACACGATCTGCCCGTTGATGAAATAATGCTTATATTTTCCAAGAAGTGAGATGATGTGACTTAATCTGTTATATATTCTACATGTAGATTTGGTGTTGACTTATGTCAATGGAATTGAACCTTCATCAGAATTCTGGAGATAGACTCTTAATACATGATATAGTATATTCTTGCATAATTTATTTTATGATATTTATCACATGGGCACTAAATATATTAATCCTAAAGTTTTCCGATTCTCAAAGCCTTGCAATTATATTTATTTAATTAAACTTATAGCCAGTAATTTTATAATTTTAGTATTTCATTTTCCCTTTCCATTCTCATCTATTTATAAGCACTCTACATATTTCTGATTTTTTTCAGTACATATGCTTAGTGAAAACTCATGCATATTTAATTTAATAGGATTAATTATTAGCTTTTCACTAATTATAATTAATGTTTCCTCAGGTAATTATTTAGTTAACTTTGACAATTCACACATATAGAAGAATATTTTGTAAAATAATAGAGTATTGTGCTGCAAAATACAGTAAAGGGAACAACAGTATGATACTGAATAAAAGAATTCAGAGCTTTAATATTTTAAGCCTTTTTTATGTGTGTTGCTATATACCTAATTGCAAATTGTTCAGCTAAATATATTATATCATCTATATATATAAAAATTCTTCCTTAATGCAAACTTTATGATAGAAAGCATTTGTACTAAAAATTACCTTTAAAACATATAACTATCTTTCTCCTCTCTTAATAAATATTAGTATTCTAAGTTCTTGTTAAATAGCTTATGATTTAGAAGATAAATACCCTCCAAATTGGTAATTTATATGCAAAATCAATTGAAAAGCCTTTTCTTAAAGCATCTATCCCTTAATGTACAAATTAAGGCTTTCTTCATTTATGAAGCTTATTTTTTAACTTTTATTTATACCTAATGGTTAGTTTATGTGTTACTACATTAAGAAGTCAGTGATTTGAAGATCCATATGACACTGAAATGGCCATCTTTTGAAATTATGGGATGCTTTGCCGCAGAGTCAGACGCTAATCTGCAACCAATTTGTGTCAGCTTCTGCATAGAATAGATCTCAAATCCTCTCTTAAACCAGGAATCAACTGAAGGTTTGCCTTGGTTTCATGAGCCCAGTGCAATTAGGCAGCACGTGAATGTGGGCCACATGCGTTTATTGCTCTTCCTAGCATGTGTTACTTTGATGTGTTAGGTCGGAAGGCTCACTCTTTCCTGGGCAGCCTTCCTCCTGGGTCTTTATGCTGCTTAGCAGTTGCATCCAGACTTTGAAACACAGCCTAATTTAGAGGTGGATGCTGCAGCTGCTGCTGTCATTTCAGACGACTTTTTTTTTTTTTTGCTTTGATGTCAGCTTAGAATCTTGGGTGTTGTATCAGTAAACCAGTGTCTGTGATTCACAAAACTGAAAGCTTTTGTTTTAGCTTTTAAATTGAATTTCAGTGCCTCCTAAATGATAAAAGAAAAAAATATTGTGATTGAGCAAAAGTATATGGAATTCTTTATGTTATTGATAGTAATAAAATTATGAATAGATAATATGTATCTATTGGTACTAATTTAATACTTGAAATACTCCATATCTTATAAACATTGATGATAAAATATGTAAAATGTAAATAAAGTGGTCTCTGGTTTCTTCATCTTGTTCTTCCTGAAACTGATCAATGGGGGATAGAGTTTTTCCTTCCAAATGTTTGTCTGATTCATCTTTAAAGCATTTTGAATTAATTATTGCTACTTTGTTCTTTCTAACTATACATTTTACCTTAGCTTACTAAATCCTTTGGGGACAAGACAAATAATGGGCCAGTTTATCTTCATTTTCACTAATTGAAAACACTAAGTCTGAGAAACTGTAAATCTACTGGCTTTCTAAGTTGGAAATAACTTCAGCATCTCCAAATCATCTGTTACTTAATAAGAAGAATAGTTTTAAAGCCTAAAAAAGGTGGATTTGGGGGTTAGAATGAAGGTAGAGAGCCATATGGATAGATTTCCTCAGCCGATGTAAAACCAAAAAGGCATGGAGTATTCCTCGTCTGCTTATGCTGTTGACGAGAAACAATTACCATGAGATCTCAGGAGAGCACCTGCCTATGTGTATGTAGCCATTTTCTTTGTGTGCTATTATTTCACCTACCCTTACAGAGAAAAACTAACAGCAACTTTTTTTGTGGCAATAAAAAAAGCCTAAATTCTAGTCCCCCCCAAATTTTGTGAATAACCCTTCCTCTTTTCCTTCAGTCTAGAAATTATTATAGTATATTCTAGGAAAATTCTCTTAGAATAGGATCATGACAAATTTTCTGTGAGAGCAAAAAATTCCTCTCAGAGTATTTATTGTTGATAAAAACCCCAAAATTTTAAAAAAGTGAATGTTTATCCTAGTCTTATTTTAACATTAAACATTGAAAATACATGTATACTAAAACAGAATTGTTTAAGCAAATTTTTCACAGCCACCCGGCGGAATACTACACAGTCATCTAAACTGTTTATGGATAGTCTTTAATAATATTGTCAATTACATAGAAAAATATAGCAAACAGATAACATAATGACAGAAACACAAAAATTGGCTATTTTGGTTCATTAGAATATAGGGATTTTATTCTCCTAATAACTTTTATAAAGTGATAAGGTAAAATTATTTAAAATACCTATAAATGTCCCACTCTATAGAATTTACTACACTTATATAAATAGAATATGCCCACTTGCTGTGTTCATGATGTGTAAAAAATTAAATTCATTCCCATTTAATTCTTTAGATTTAGCGTGGACATAAAAGGTTCTTATTTTCTTTTTCTTTTACTATTTTTGGATATTTTTTTAAATGCAGAATTTTAACTTTACATATTAATTTTGATTATGCCAAGTATTTTGGTGCTATGTGGAAGTATTATAATGGAACTTCATTTCATTATTTTATATTTTAAAAATTGTTTGATTTTCTTATAATGACTGAATTTGGCAATAGTAATAGTTGTAATCTCTCAACTTTCCTAAAATATTATTCTTATTATAAACTATCTTTATAAATTGTTTATTAATTTAAATCCTTTATAATAATACATAATAAGAATTATAGCTAAATAGTGATACCGAAGCCACACATGTTATCCTGAATTCAGGTTAAATTTGAATAGAACTGCATTGTTCAGTAGGGTAGCCCCTAAACATATGTGACTAATTATATTTAAATTAATTAAATTACATAAAATTAAAAATTCTTCCATCGCATTAGCTCCATTTCAAGTGCCAAATAGCCATATGTAGTTGGTGGCTATGATATTGATTAATGCATATACAGAACATTTCCATCATCACAAAAAATTCTATTGGAAATTGCTGGTACAGATACTATTCTGGATAATTAGTGCTCTGCTCCTAATTTTATTCTTTGTAACATGTTTAGAGAAGCAAATTTCTAGAAGATTATCTCAACTTAAAAAAAAAATGCCATCACATAAAGACACTTTTGAGAGAGAAAAGAAAGATTAGGTCTTTCAGCATATTTTGTGAGTTTTTGTGACAAAAGAATGTATGATTGAACAAGAATCTGTGGTAAAATAAAATCCATCTTTCGTGCCTTTGTTCTTACAATATTGGCTTTTTTCAAAACCCAGATGTTTCTTTTTCTACTTTAACATGAGCGATAGGGCACAGAGCCTTGTGTAAATAGAAAGTGTGGGAAAAACCTGGAGGCTACCGGCCAGGTAAAATGAAAGGTGAAAGGAGGATGTTCCTTAATCAGGAGAGGATAAGAGAGAAGATAAATCCCACTCTAAAAATGCTGCTTTAAAAAAAAGTGGCATCAATATGGCAGCCATCTTTTAGTGTATTATATATAATCTTCTGTAGCACACCAGAGATCTTTTCCTAAAGAGTAACAGGGTTGAGTATTGTACAGTGAATTTAAGATCAAAGCAAAGATCAGAGTCATATTTGAAAAAAATACTTTGCTTTAAATCATAAATATAACAACTCCCAATATGAAAGTTAGAGGAAATACAGAAAACATTAAATGGAAATAAAAAAAGCTTTCATTACATTTTCACTTAGTTACTGTATTGCATAATAAAATAAATTTATTTTTATAAGAATAATGTTTTACTATAAATAAATTCTAACATACCATAAGCACTTATCAAAATAATTAAAAGTTCTTCATAAAATGTAATCTTAGTTATTTCACTTCCGTGTTAAATTTATTTAATGATCTATCCTTTGGAAAATTAGGGTTATTTTGAATTTTGTTGTTTAAATAATGCTGCTATAAAGTTTATTTGCTTGAATAGAATTACTAGATTATAGAAGGCAAATTTATGTCTCTTCTTATTGATAAATTTCTTTATAAAAAGTGGATGACGATGTGCATTCCCGCTAGCAGTGAGTATGAAAGCATGTTTTTCTTAATGTGCCATTATTAGAATGGCAAATAAAAGCATAGTATTACTAAAGGTGGAAATTATTCAGTATGTTTGTATTCATTCATGATAATAAATTCCAAAGAAGACGGTCTCAAAATTCATTTTTAAGTATGACAAAGCATCAACTATATTAAATTTACTTCTTCAAAGGATGATTATTAAATATAATACAGAAATAGAAAAATATTCCATATATATATCCAAATTAATTAAAAGTGTGAAAGACATGTCAGGTAAATGATAGCATGGTGGTATAGCATCAGTTTCCTTCCTCTTTCTTTTCCCTCTAGGTTTATTGAGACAAAAGTAGTATATATTCAGGTTGTATAACTTGATGTTTTGTTGTACATATACATTTTAAAATGATTACCACAAGCAAGTTAATATATCTATCACCTCACATAGTTATCCTTCTTTTAATGAGAACACTTGAGATTTACTCTCAGCAAATTTTAAAATACAGTATAATTTTTTAAAAAATTTATTGTTATTCTATTTCAGTTGTCCCTTTGTCTATTTCAGTATTCTCCTTTGCCCTCCTCCACCCAGCCAGTACATTATTATTATTATTAACTATAGTCACCCTGCTGTACGTTAAATCTCCAGAACTTAATTATCTTATATTGAAAGTTTGTTCCCTCTGACCAACATCTCCATTTTTAATTCCCCTTCACCCAAAGTCCCTGGTAACTACCAATTTACCTTTCATTACTATGAGTCCAACTTCTTTTCTTAGATTTCATAAATAAGTGAAATCATGACGTATTTGTCTTTCTGTGTCTGGCTAATTTCATTAGCATTAAAATTAGAAATCAGCTAGAGGACAGAACATTTTTTCCTTTTTTAAGACTAACATTCCATTATATGTACATGCCACAGTTCCTTTAACCCCTCATCTGTCAATGAGCAGTTAGGTTGTTTCCATATCTGAACTACTGTGAATAATACTGCAACAAATATTGGGTTGCCAATATCTCTTTGAGATACTAACTTTCTTTCCTTCAGATATATAACCAGAAGTGAAAAATTGCTGCATCATATGGTAGTACTATTTTTAAATTTTATTAATTTTTATTTATTAATTATTTTTTAAATTTATTAATTTTTATTTTTAATTTTATACTATTTTTATATGGTTGCAAAAATTTATATTTTTTCCTTTTTATTTAATTTATTGGAGTAACACTGGTTAACAAAATTATACAGGTATCATGTGCACAATTCCACAGCACATCATCTGTACACTGTATTTTGTGTTCACCACCCCAAGTCAACATTTTCACTGATAGTGCAAAAGGATTCCCTTTTCTCCACAACCTCAACAACACTTATCTTTTGACTTTTTGATAATGAACCACCCTAACTGATGCAAGATAATATTGTGGTTTTTATATTCATTTCCCTGATTATTAGTAATGTTGAGCATATTTTTTATATACATATTGGTCATCCATATGTCTTTTTTTGGAAAAGTGCTTATTCAAGTACTTTGCCCATAAACTCTTTAATCAAAGTTGTTTTTTTTTCTATTAAGTTATATGAGTTCATTATCTAGTCTGGATATTAACCTGTAATTAGACATATAGTTTACTTTGAATTTCTTTAGCATTATCTGTACTTTCACTTGTTAATTTTTGCTTGTCTTCACTATTCTTTTCATGTAAAATCCAAAAAGTCATTGCCGAAACCAATTTCAAGGGTCTTTTCTTTCATGTTTTCTTCTAGCAGTTTGACAGTTTTAAGTCTTACATTTATGTCTTTAATCCACTTTGAGTTGAGCTTTTTGTGGTGGTATGAGTCCAATTTTGTTCTTTTGAAGCTGGATATTCAGTTTTTTTAACACTATTATTTGATGAGACTATCCTTTCTCCATTTTGAAATCTTGGTACCTTTTCAAACATTACTTGGCCATATAGGCATGGATTTATTTCTAGACTTTATATTCCATTAGTCCAAGTATCAATATTTATGCCAGGACCATGCCATTTTTATTACTGCAGCTTTTTAATGTAATTTGAAATCAATCCTGAGTTTTTGAAGTGAAATATAATCTAAAACTATATGTTCATAGCAGCACAATTTATAATATACAAAAATTGTAACAACCTAAGTGCCCAACAGTAAATGAGTGGATCAAAAAACTGTGGTACATTTACACAATGGAACACTACGCAGCAGCAAGGAAGAAGGAACTGCTACCCTTCACAACAGCATGGATGGAACTGGAGAGCATTATGCTAAGTGAAATAAGCCAGGAAGTGAAAGACAGATACCGTATGATCTCACCTGTAAATGGAAGCTAACCAACAAAATAAAGCAAGCAAAATATAACCAGCAACACTGAAATAAAAAAGAAGCTGACAGTAACCAGAGGGGACAGAAGGGAGGAGGGAGGGTGATGACAGGGGAAAGGGAGGGAAAGGGTCATCAAGGAACATGCATAAAGGACCTTCCCATCAACAAAGCCAAATAGAGGAAGGATTGAGGGTGGGAGGTGGAGACAGGTGGGGCTGGGGAAAGTGGTGTCAGGAAAATGTTGACAAAAACAAACAAAAAACAAAGTGGTTGGGGGGGTTGGAGTAATGTGGGAAATAAAGAAGCCAAAGAACTGGTGTGTGCAGCCCATGGACATGGACTATGAGGTCCATGGACTTAGCCCATGGACTAAGAGTTGTGAGGATGATGAAATGGGGTGCAGGGTGGAGGGAGGGGATGGGGGGGTGGGAAAGAAAATAAATAAATAAAAATTCATTTTACAGTTAAAAAGACTATGAAAAAATTTTTAAATAATTTAGAAAATTATTAGGAAAACAAACGATATTGAGAAAAAGGTCTGACATATCTGTGATTATCCATATTATATCTTTAAGTGTATATTACCAAATTAAAGATATATATACATATATATGAGTAAAATTCCATTACACCATTAAAATTCTTCCAAAATAGTTTCTAAGAATCTCAGTAAATGACAATAACAACAGCAAGGCAGCAACAAAAACAACAACAAAAGAACAAGCACGCCAATAAAATCAGCCGTGATTAATTAAAATAATAGTTTACCTTGTTTTGCAATTGTCTATAAATTTTATAGAGTACTCTTGGAAGTAGTATTTATGAAATGGTTATTATTCAGTAAGCAATTTATAAACTGGGCCCAAAGTCATTTGGTTTAATTAGTACAAGAGCTGAGGCTTGAATAGCTCCAAGTCCGTATTCTAATGATGAGCATGTTTAGTGTTGTTATTGAGATGTATGCTTGATAGTGGAGTTTCAGAAAGGTAGAGTCTAACCTCAAGAAGCTTAAAATATATTTGGGTAGAGATATACAGAAATATTTTTAAATTGCAACAATTTTTGTTACGTTGGTCAAGCTTAAAATATAGATTATATATACAAATCAATACTACCATTAATATGCACAGTAATTGATCCTTTTATTGGAAGAACCTATAATAAATACATAGGTATGAATAGTTTTAACTACTCTATAAAATCCCATAACTCAAAAAATTTTATGTTTATTCAACATTTGAAAAATAGTCCTAAAATAGTTGTATAGTCTAAGAGGGGACTCTATGACCCACAAAGTCATACTAAGAACCAAGTTACTTTCATATTGGTAATTTATGACTTTCTAGGGTATTTCTGTTGTTTATAGCTAATGCTGGTTCCTGAGTAATTCATGCACTTGTCACCCCAGGAGAGGCACTGAGTCCAAATGTTTTAAGAGTATGCTTCCCTTGCCCCATGAATCACTTCTACTCACACCCCATTGATAAGAATTAAACCACACAATGTTGCAAGAAAAGCCAGGAAATGTAGTCTCTGTCTGGACAGCCATGTCCCCTCCTAAAACATGGTGGAGTAGATGTTGTTCAATTGTGGGAAGAATGGATAGTGGATAGGGTATTTCATTTTCCACTGATTCTTCATTTTCCTAATGATTCCAATACTTAGTTTAAACAATTTTGTTTTAACCAGTTTTTTTTTCTCTTTCTCTCATGGTATGCTCAAAACTTGCTGCCTGTACTCTTATATAATCATAGCTTCCCCCCCCCCCATTCCTAAACACTGGGAGAAATCACATAAATGAATTATTTTAATTCCAATGTCTTACTAATGAGAGAAATTTGGCTTAGAGAAGAGCAGTGTATAGTTGAAATTTATTTTGCTAGTGTTAATTGAGACATTAGTTTAGACTTACTTTAAATCTGAAATATAAGTACCTGTTTCTTTTAGTTATTTAAAAAGCTATTAAAAATATGAAATTATCAATAGCTACATTCATACCTTAAACATGTTTTTAAATTGATCTTAAAATATACATGGGTGGAAAATCTGGTTTTGTTTATAAATATGCTGATTGAAGGTCCCCAACATCTTTTTTGAATAAATCTCAACACATTTGAATTATCTTCAATATCTGGTTTTATTGTCTTTAAACTAGAGCAAGAATTTAAAAACACATTTCAAGTAATCTAAATTCAGTGTTCTTCTGGATTAGAAATATTTTTCTCTAGCTTTTTATGGTTATCTTTCATAGATCTAACTATACAACATTTTTTTCAGCCATTGGTCTTTATCTAGTCTTTGAAAAATATTCAACTTTCATGAAAACAAAAAATTGTTCTCGCTGCATTCACATTCCACTGGGTTATTTCAAGACTAATTGAAATAAATATTTTGGGTCTATACATGATAGACCCAAAGATAGAGGGTTTTTTTAAACCCTCACCCAAGGACAATTTTTCCATTGCTTTTTAGAGAAAGAGGAGGGGAGAGAGAAAAATCAATGTCACAGGGAAGCATCAATAGGTTGCCTCCCATACGCATCCAGGCTGGAGACCAAGTCCTCAAGCCAGGTATGTGCAATGAGTGGGAACCCACAACCATTTGGTTACAGGACAATGGTCCAACCAACTGAGCCACACCAGCCATAGCCATAACTGACTTTCATTAAACATTCAACTCAACAAATAAGGCAGACATGCGAAGATATACTAAAAAGTTTACAAGTTCAGTGCTCTGCCCAAGGTATGCATCAATAAGTACATTACAGAGAGGGATTGGAGAGCTTCAAAGAGAGCTTCTATGCTACTAAGTGTGCAACCAAAATTAGTCCTTGTTGATTGATCATATGTTAAAGTTTATAATTCCTTCTTCGTTACCTTCATTATCATTATTATCATCCTTATCATCATTAATAATTAATTAATGTGCTATCCGTTGTGGAAACCCAGAATTTTAAGATATGTTTCCTAACCTCAGTGGACTTGAAATTTAAGTTGGGAAAAAAACAACATCAAAGGCAGAGTTCTAAAAGCCTCAGGTAAAATCAAGGAGAATTAGGGATTTAGGCAAAGGTCTTTCCATTCATTTCTATTATCTTCCAGGCCTTCTAAAATTAAAAAGACAATATGCTAATTTTAATAAAAGTACCAAATTCTACAGAACACTGTTGATTACCTATTGTGGCAAGGTGACAAAATCTATCACGTACTTAACACATACTATGCAAGTGTTAAAATTAGAAAAAACGTAGACAAATTTTATTTATAAATATGACCTTTACAGCACTGGAAGCAAATTAAATATTCAACCATAGGTTATTGAGATCTTAAGAGTCTTCCCTCTAAATCTCCTGCATAGAAACAAGTAGACTTGATCAGAGAGTATTATAGCCATGTAGAGCTTGTGAACTCTAAAGATGTAAATATATTTTTAAAAATCTCAGAATCTGCCCTGGTTAGTGTGGCTTAGTAGATTTAGCACCAGCCTGTGAACCAAAGGGTCACTGGTTCAATTCCCAATCAGGGCACACGAGTACATTGCGGGCCATGAGGCAGGGCCATGAGGCAGCTCATCTATGTTTCTCTTACACATTGATATTTCTCTACCTCTCTTTCTTTCTCCCTTCTATGCTATCTAAAAATAAATAAATAAAATCTTGAAAAGAAATGCCTCAGATAACTTATATGATTAAGTTATTATTTTAATAGTGAAGGTAACTGACTATATGTATAGCATGGACTGTTAGAATATCACCAAAATAACTTCATAAAAGATTTAAAAATAATGATGAAAACTTCTGGGTGTAATTTTTGGTAAAAATCTATGAAGTAGCCCTGGCCAATGTGGCTCAGTTGGCTGGGCAGAACGTAAAAAAAAACAAAAATAAAAACAAACTAAGCAAACAACTAGAACAGGAACAGAATCATAGAAATGGAAATCACTTGGAAGGTTATTAGCGAAGAGAGGGGAAGGAAGCAAATGGGGGAAAAGGTACAGGGAATAAGAGGCATAATTGGTAGGTACAAAATAGACTGGGGGAGGTTAAGAATAGGATAGGAAATGCAGAAACAAAGAAGTTATATGTATGACCCATGGACATGAACTAAGGGGCAGGGGATTACTAGAGGGAATGGGGGTATCAGGAAGGGGAGGGAAAAGGGGAAAAAATAGGACAACTGTAAAAGCAAAATCAATAAATATACTTAATAAAAAGAAACAAATAAAAAATCCCCTGCAATTTGCAATTCCACAAACTTTTTAATTGTTCTTTCATCTTTGTGAAGATGAATTTAGGTTACAAGTAGTTATAGAATGTGGGCGGCTCGCCTATAGCAAAGGACAAAGACATTGGCACTGTCAACTCCCCAAGTCCTATTAAATGATTTGTGGTAAATTTGTATACCTTAAAAAGTAATGTAGCTGGTAACTGTTTTCTGAAAAGGAATAGCATTAGTAGAGCAAAATTAAATAAAAGATATATTTTACTATGGTTAATGTAACTCAAAGTTTTGTTATAAGATTTTTTTTCCAACATATAGTATTAAATGAAGACTTGATTACATGACAACTGTCACCTAAATTCATTTCAGATTATCAAAAGTTCATTTAAGCTACTTTGTAAAGGTTAAATAACATTTTTATATTTTAGTTTGTTAGGGGATTCTGTGGTGAAGATAATGGAGTTCATAAAATTGGATCAGAGAAAATGTGACTAGTAATGGGTTGTCCAAGTGTTGAGTCGGTAAGGAAAAAAGAAATTACTCTCGTCAGTTTGTTTATTGCCTACACTTTAGTTCCTGTGCCTCACTCAGAGTCTTCTTGTCTAACTTTTGTTAGAAAAGGTCATATTTTGAGTAATTGGCTGAAAGTATAATTAAAGCTAATTAACAAGTAATGCAAGCAAGACTGCACAATTATAAAAATGATTTTTACGGTGATGAACTATAGCAGAAAGTTGTAGCGTTGTAGTCCTAATATAGTTTTTTCCTGAAGCATTATTTAAATTGCATCTATAAGATAGAGTCAAGGAGTAAAATTAAACAATAAATTTTACAATGTGGTTTTTTGAAAATTGTTATTTCACCTTCCAATTTACTCAAGCCATCTATCCCTACCAAATTTAAATGGATATGAAGTTCATTTTCAAAATGACACCACAAGAAAGATTGCTTTATATAGGTGAATTAAATACCTAGAATAATAAAGTCATATTTGGTTTGTTTAAATCTTATGTCTAAATATTTATGGTTTCAGGTTTTTAAAACATTTAATGCAACACCAACCAAAGTATATTATAAAATATTTTAAAACTATGACTCTATTGAGGAAGTTAGTTGAAAAAGATTATTTTTACAATATGCTATTTTTAAATACTGATTCTTCACAACTTAATATGCATATAAATAAAGGGTGGGGCAAAGTAGGTTTATAGTTATGAGTGTGTGAAATACAGAGTTTATTCTTGCATTATTATTTATTATTGTATTATTTTCCATGTAAACAACTGTAAACCTACTTTTGCCGCACCCTGTATATTATAGTTTTTGAACCTACTTGATTCAGTCTGTTTTTGGATGCTTTTGTTTTGAAATATATTAGTTCTGAAAGCCACTTGTTATAATTATCTCTCCTTTCTCTGCCTTATTTTGGAGGCGGTCTCCTAAGGTCACATTGGAATTATTATTCCTGATGTACATGGGGTTTGTAAAAGATTTTTTTTTGTATATTTTATTGAGTATGCTATTACAGTTGCCCCATTTCCCCCCGCTTTATGGCCTCCACCCTGTACCCCATTTCATCACCCCACACCTCTTAGTCCATGTCCATGGGTTGCACATACCAGTACTTTGGCTTCTTTATTTCCCAAACCACTCCCAGCCTTCCCCCTCTACTTTTTTTTTTAATCAACATTTTCCCGCCACCACTTTCCCCAGCCCCACCGACCCCTACCTCCCACCCTCCAACCTTCCCCCATTTGGTTTTGTCCATGGGTCCTTTATGCATGTTCCTTGATGACCCTTCCCCTCCCTTGCCCCTGTCATCCCCCTCCCACCTCCCTCCTCCATGCTGGTTACTATCAGTTTGTTTTTTATTTCAATGTTGCTAGTTAAAGATGTGAAGAACTGGGAGTCACGTTTATGAAGAAACCTCATGAGAGTTGAGTCTGCTCCTAGTTTTTTTCAGATTTCTCTTTAGTTACAGAACATTTCCTAATCACCCACAGGGTGGGTACTGTTGTAGTATAACCATTGCAGTTTCAAGTAACTTTGAAGAAATCTACTTCAGCAAGCATAGGGAAAGGAGGGAAATTAGTGGAAGAATATCTGCTTATTTTAGGGAACTGAAAGACGGCAACCAGGGAGGCTTCACAAGGAACTAGACACAGGGTGTGGGGAGCCATAAAAGACTTGGGCTCCATCATCTACACTTTGCCCCTACTACATTCTCTCATTGTGCACCAGCTTTCACTATCCCAGGTGTTACCTAGCCACCCAAAATAAGTTCCTTAAAGTCTATTTTAACATAAGTATACCAAGTCTTTTCAGTTAATAATTACCTGGTATTTCTTTTTCATCTTTTAATACCTTTGCATGTCCTGTCCTGATGTTTTATACAAGTCTCTTGTAATAGTACTTATCTGAATTTTGTTGGAATTACATGGGTTATAATTTATTTTACCTAGATCTATTTCTACCATCATAATTTATTTCAGCTTTCATTAGAAACATTTCACTGTTTCATTATAATCTTTTCTGTTTTTTCTCCAATTTAAAGATTTGATATCCAGATAGCCTTCCCGGTAAGAAAAAAAACTTGCTCCCTTCTACTCTCATCACGTTACTGTTGCCCAGACTAAGATATTTTGATTGTTTAAAAGATAATGAATACTAGATCCAGAAGATGGCAACGAAATAAGTGGGAGCCGAACCCACTTCCTCACACACCCAAGTGGGACACCTAGCTGATCTTCTGAAGTACTGAGTGAAGAGTGAACAGCCAATGAAATCCCAGCTTATTTGAAGTTTGGAAGCCAAAGAATCCAGAGGATGTTTAAAAATGGACAGTAAGGTGGTTTTGTAGGCCTATGGGGAAGTCCCTGTGTCCTGTGTCACTGGCTGTGACTGCTAGGTTCCCTGGGCCCCGCTCCAGGGACCTCAGCTGGTGCAGGTGACTTGAAGGAGAGCCGGGTCAGTGATTTTAACTTGGCAGCTTCCTCCCCGCCCAGCGCAAGGAAGCCACAGATCTGTGCCGGTAGAGACCTGGTTACTTGAAGTCACTGGGTGGATAAAGATGCAGTGGGAAACACACAGCAGGCAGTGTCCCCTGGTGGGGACTGTGGTCACTGCCTGGTACAGTACCAGAGAAATTGGGGAGCTGGGTGACACCAGGAGATGGGAGAAGAGATGGTCCACAACTGACCGTGGTCCAGATAGTCCAGGGACTGGCCAGAGAGTTGGGCTGTGTGAAAAGCCTGTTGCTTGTTAGGAAAGGCCCACAACCAAGGGAAACTCAAAAAAAAAGGCCCTCAGCCGCTGCGCAAGAACCTCTGGCTCTCAGCAGCAGGGCCAGCAAAGAAGGAGGAGGACGGGCACGATTTGCTCCAAATCAGGGCGCCCCATGGATTGACCAAAGGTAGGCAGCAAGGGTCAGAGAGGTAGCGGTCCCTGGAGAGACTTAATTTAATAGGGGAACTGAACTGCCCTGAGGGGACTTTGCGCATGCATGCAGCCGCTCCTACTTGGAGCGCCTCATGGACTAACCAAAGGGTTACACAAGGAGGTGCATGAAAGGTGCCAGCATATGGACCATGTGCACCATGCAGTGCTGCGAGGGCTCAAGCTGAAGGCTGGGCACCTGTGAATATTGCAGCCCAGTCCCAGCCCCCATCCTCATAGATCCACAAGAAAGGAAAAAAATGGAGCCCAGCCCCCTCTCTGTATGCAGCATCCAGGAAGGCCAGCAGGACCCTCTTGGTGGATTTAAAATCAGCAGGAGGCTTTTTTTCTTTTCCTTTTTTGTTCCTTGAAAGTGTAAGACTTTAAGACCTGGAGCTATGAAAGGATCAAAGACATATTCAGAGAGGGATCAGAAGGCTAACGCCAACAACTGAGAAAAAATTTCACTTTGCTATCCTTCAGAACTTGCATTGTATTTTATTTTATTTTTATATTTTAATCTTTATTTCTCTTCCATTTAGTTTTCTTTGTTTTGTTTGTTTATTTGATTTCACAGTTTGACTGGTTTTCTTGTTCTCCCTTTGTATTGCATTTTAATTTTTCTTCTGTCACTGTACTCTAATTCCAATAACACACTACTCTTGGTTTTTTGTTGTTTTTTTTTTACTTTTTATTCTTTTTATTTGGATTATATATTTTTTGTCATATTATTGTTGTTCCAAATCCCACACAGCACCTTTCCCTGGTCTTGATCCATTTCACTATGTTCCTGAGCTTTATTACTGTTGTGGTGAACTTTATTCTCTCCCATACTACCCCAAGTTTCTATCCCTTACTCTCACTATATCTCACCATCTAACCCCACATAGGTGCACTGCTTTCTGGAGTCAGCTCACATTCTCCCCACCCTTCCCATTAAGAGTCTTATCTCTTTTTCGCCTTTTATAAAAGATGGCTAGTTGAGTAAATTATCATAGTTATTGCTGTGCTTCCCCAAAGGATCTCCTATCTGATCTATCAAGTACTTGTTAGCACTTTAAATCCCATAGAACACTCTCCCACTGTCCTAATCCATTTTGCCTTCACCCTGCCCTTGATCATATACAAGATAATTTTGAGTTGTGAATACCAGTAAACCCTCTGGAGAGGAGAACCCACCAACAAAGGAGCCACCAACAGGAAAAACCCAAGTACAACAAGAGAGCCCACACAAATGGAAGAAAGGGCAAACCTAGATCATCCAGACAAGGGGATCAAAGAGACCACACCACTGAGTCCCACAGAAGTCTTACCACAGAAGTTCGCCCTATAAAGGCAGTTGTTAAAGCAGAGAATGGGAATCACAGAAACAAATAAAGAGAGGCATCTAAAATGGGGAGACAAAGAAGGAAATTGCAATCAAAAGAAATGGAAGACTTCCCACTAAAAGTGCTAAATGGAATGGAGGCAAGCAAACTATCATATATAGAATTTAAAAGAATGGTTATAAAGATGCTCAAGGAACTCACAGAAAACTACAAATAACTGCGTGAGAACTACAACAGCAAGGAAAAGGAAATAGAAACTATAAACAAGAACCAGGAAGAAATGAAGAATACAATTTCTGAAATAAAAAACACACTAGAAGGAATTATAAACAAGCTGGATAAAGTAGAGGACTGAATTAGTGAGCTGGAAGACAAGGTAGACAGAAATACCCAGGTAGAGGAGCAGCACAAAAAGACTAAGAAAAAATTACAATAGCTTAAGGGAACTGCAAGACATCATGAAATGCAATAACATTTGAACCATAGGAATACCAGAAGTAGAAGAAAAGGACCCAGTAATAGAAACTCTGTTTCAAGGAAGCTTCCCAAACCTGGAGAAGGAAAAAACAATGCAAATTCAGGAAGAATAAGGGGTCCCAATCAAGATGAACCCAAAGTGGCCTACCCCAAGACACATCATAATTAAAATACCAAGTTTTAAAGACAAAGAGAGAATCTTAAAAGCAGCAAGGGAAAATAAGAACTAACATGTAAGGGAGCTCCGATAAGGCTATCAGCTGATTTCTCAACAGAGACTCTACAAGCCAGATGGGAATGACAAGAAATATTCCAAGTAATGAAAAATGAAAGCCTGCAACCAAGACTACTCTACCCAGCAAGGCCCTCGATGAAAATGGAAAGTGAAATAAGGAGTTTCCCAGACAAAAAAAGGCTGAAAGAATACACCTCCACCAAACCAGCACTGCAAGATATGCTAAAGGGACTGCTCTAAGAAGAGAAAGAGAAAGAGTGAGAGAGGAGCACAGGTACAAAGGGGGGAAAATGAATAAATACCTATCAACAATAACCTTAAGCATTAATGGATTAAATGGTCCAATCGAAAGACATAGGGTAGATGAATGGGTAAGAAAACATGATCCACAGATATGCTGCCTACAAGAGACCGACCTGAGAACACAGCCTAAAAACGAAGGGTTGGAAAAAATATTCCTAGCAAATGGGCAGGAAAAAAAAAAAACTGGGGTAGCAATACTTATATCAGACAAAATAGACATCAAAACAAAAGACATAAAAAGAGATACAGAAGGACACTTTATAATACTCAAGGGAAGAATCCATCAAGGAGGCAAAACATTGTAAACTACATGCACCCAACATAGGAGCAGTCAAATACATAAGGAAAGTCTTGGAGGACTTTAAGAAAGATATAGACAAGAAAACATTTATAGTAAGATATTTTAATATCCTACTGTCAAAAATGGATAGATCTCCCCCCCCAAAAAAAATCAACAAGGGTATAGCAGCATTGAACAATGCCCTAGTCAAATGGACTTACTTGATGTACATAGAACCTTTCATCCCTAAGAAGCAAAATACACAATCTTTTCAAATGCACAGGGAACATTTTCAAAGATTGATCTCATGATAGGACACAAAACAAGCCTCAACAAATTCAAGAAAACTGAAATCATATCGAGCATTTTCTCAGACCACAAGGGCCTGAAACTAGAAACTAACCTCAAGGAAAAAAATACTTAAAAACACTCAAACTCATGAAGATTGAATAGCATGCTATTAAAAATGAATGGCTCAATAATGAGATCAAAGAAGAAATCAAAAAGTTTCTGGAAACAAATGAAAATGACCACACAACTGTCCAAAACTTATGGGACACAGCAAAGGCAGTACTGAGAGAGAAGTTCATAGTGATACAGGCCTACCTAAAAAAGATAGAAACCTTTCAAATAAACAACCTAACCTTACATCTACAAGAACTGGAGGGACAACAACAAACAAAACTCAAAGAGAGTAGAAGGAAGGAAGTAACCAGGATCAGAGCAGGATTAAATGACAGAGGCTAAAAGAACAATTCAACGGATCAATAAATATAGGTTCTGGTCTTTGAGAAGATAAACAAAATCAACAAGCCTCTAAGCAGGCTCATCAAGAAAAAAAGCGAGACGATGCAAATTAATAAAATCAGAAATGAAAGAGGAGAAATTACAACTGATACCACAGAAATACAAAGGTTTGTAAGAAATTACTATGAACAACTATATACCAAGAAATTTGAAAACCTGGATGAAATGGACAAGTATCTAGAAAAATATAATCTTCCAAAACTGAATGAAGACAGAAAGCCTGAACAGACTGATAACAGCTGGTGAAATCAAAGAGCAATAAAACACTCCCAGCACACAAAAGCCCCGGACTGGGTGGTTTCACAGGAGAATGTTACAAAACATTTAAGGAAGACCTAACCCCTGACCTTTATAGGCTATTCCAAAAAATCCATGGAGAGGAAAGACTCCCATACTCTTTTTATGAAGCCAGCATCATCCTAATCCCAAAACCAGATAAAGACACAACAAAGAAAGAAAACTACAGGCCAATATTGCTGATGAACATAAATGCTAAAATTCTCAACCAAATATTAGCAAAGCACATCCAGCAATACATTAACATGATCATATACCATGATCGATTGGGATTCATCCCAGAAATGCAAGGATGGTACTATATTCACAAATCAGAAAATGTAATACATCACATAAACAAAAGGAAAGACAAAAATTACATGATCATATCAATACATGCGGAAAAAGCATTAGATAAGTATAGCACCCATTTATGATAAAAACACACAGAAAAGTAGGAGTAGAGAGAGTAACCTCAACAAAATAAAGACAATATATGAGAAACCTACATCCAACATCATACTCAATGGGGAAACACTAAAGCATTCCCACTAAGATCAGGAACAAGACAAGGATGTCCACTTACACCACTTCTATTCAACACAGTATTAGAAGTCTTAGCCCCAGTAATCAGACCAGAAAAAGAAAAAGCATACGAATAGGAAAGGAGGAAGTAAAACTGCCATTGTTTACAGATGATATGATATTGTACATAAAAAACCCCATATAACCCACCAAAACACAACAGCATAATAAGTGAATTTGGGAAAACAGAGGGATACGAAGTCAATATTCACAAATCAAAGATATTTAGGTACACTAACAACAAAATATCAGAATCATAAATCAGGAAAAAATTCCATTTGCTATAGCAACAGGAATAAAGTACCTAGAAATAAACCCTACCAAGGAGGTAAAAGACCAGTACTCAGACAACTACACAATAGTGAAGAAAGAAATTATGCAAGACACAAATAAATGGAAGCATATACCATGTTCATAGACTGGAAGAATTAACATCATCAAAATGTCCATACTACTCAAAGAAATTTATAGATTCAGTGCAATTCCCTATTAAAATATCAATGACATATTTCACAGATATAGAACAAACATTTTAAATATTTATATGGAACCATAAATGATGCTGAATAACCTCAGTAATTTTGAGAAAGAAGATCGAAGTAGGAAGGATAACAATACCTAATATCAAACTATATTACAAGGTCACAGTAGTCAAAACAGCCTGGTACTGGTATAAGAACAGACACAAAGACCAATGAAATGAAATAGAGAGCCCAGAAATAAACCCAAGTCTCTATGGCCAATTAATATTTTACAAAGGGGGCAGAAGCATAAAATGGAGTAAAAATAGCCTCTTCAATAAATGTGTTGGGAGACCTGGACAGCTACATGCAAAAAAATGAAACTTGACCACCAGTTTACACCATACACAAAAATAAACACAAGACAGATATAATACTTAAATATAACTCATGACACCATAAAAGTCCTAGAGGAGAACATAGACATGAAAATCCAATATTCCACACAGCAATATTTTCACTGATATGTCCCCTAGAGAAAGGGACATAAAGGAAAGAATAAATAAATGGGACTTCAACAAAATAAGAAGTTTCTCCACGGCTAAAGAAAACATCAGCAAAATGAAAAGGTAACCAAATATATGGGAAAATATATTTGCAAATGATACCTCAGACAACAGTTTGATCTCCAAAACATATAGAGAACTCATATGACTCCACTCTACGAAGACAAACAATCCAATTAAAATATGGGCAAAGGACCTGAAAAGACACTTCTCCAAGGAGTACATATGGAGTGCCCAGAGGCATATGAAAGGATGTTCAGCATCACTAGCCATCAGGGAGATGCAAATTAAAACCACAATGAGACACCACTTCACACCAGTCAGAATGGATATCATAAACAAATCAACAAACAACAAGTGCTGGTGAAGTTGTGGAGAAAAGGGAACCCTAGTACACTGTTGGTTGGAATGCAGACTGGTGCAGCCACTGTGGAAAACGGTTTGGAATTTCCTCAAAAGACTAAAAGTGGAATTGCCTTTTGACCCATAAATTCCACTGCTGGGATTATACCCTCAGAATCCTGAAACACCAATTCAAAAAAACATATGCACCCCAATGTTAATAGCACTACAACTTACAATAGCCAAGTTCTGGAAACAGCCTAGGTGCCCATCAGTAAATGAGTAGCTCAAAAAACTATGGTACATTCACACAGTGGAACACTATGCAGCAGAAAGAAAGAAGGAGCTCCTGCCCTTCATGACAGCATGGATGGAACTGCAGAACATTATGCTAAGTCAAATAAGACAGGCAGTGAAAGACAAATACCATATGATCTCACCTATAAGTGTAAACTAATCAACAAAGGAAACAAGCAAGAGAAATATAACCAGACTTACTGAAATAAACAACAAATTGACAGTAACCAGAGGAGATGGTGGAGGGCATAATAGTGGGAAAAGTGGAAGGGTCATCAAGGAACATGTATAAAGGACACTTGGACAAAGCCGAAAGGGAGTAGGATCGAAGATGTGAAGTGGGGATAGATGGGCTAGGAGGTTAGAGGGGGGAATGGAGAAAACTGTACTCGAACAACAATAACAAATTTACAAAAAATAAAAATAATAATTACCATATACTATAATACTCCCCCCAATGAAAGCCTTTCCTTTTAAAAAATTCATTTATATGTTCTTTTTCTTGGGTTCCAATGGGCTATAAGCATGGACATTTTCCAATGCAAATTTTCACCAAACATACCTCCTCTAAATAGATAAGTAGGAAGAATAACAAGAAAGTTCTTATGCTAGACATGTCATTTTAATTTTGTTACAGTGGATTTAACAGTAATAAGTGGCAAGTACATAGAGCTTGAGATGATTTCAACAATTCTTCATACATATGTATGAGTAGTTAACAATAACTTTTTAAGGGAGAGGTAGAAGAAATATTCACCATGTTGTTTTTCCTATTAACATTTCATGAAAATGACTTTCAAATACTAAATGCTGTTTTCTCCTTTTTCTGGTCATCCAATGGATGTTCACTAAAGCCTTGAAGTACCCTTCAGCATCTTCCTTTCCAAGGCCAAGGTCATATGTGCACAAGGGCACGGGCATTACTGGGCAGTGGGAACTGGGAGCTGAAATCCATGCCCTGCATCGCTTCTCAGATTGTGTCTGAATGTGTGTATCCCAATGTGGGGTACCCTTTTTTCTAATTTGTCCAGTTGTTCTGGGCAAATTAGACAATTAGCTGGACAGGCTTGCTGGTTAGATTCATGGGACTTTCTGTCTCCCCGTTCTTCCTTTTCATATTTGTTCTCTCAGTTAATGCTGTCCAAGACTTCTTAGCTCACATCTAAGCAATCTCCACAATCCAGTGATGCTTATGCTTCATAGAATTTCAGATCCATTCCTTCATTCCATTTGTACTGATCCCTCCTTTTTTAGGCCAATATAAATTGCAATAGTTTTAAATTCTTCTTTCATTGGCCAGTCTCTATTTCCCTATAATTCATTCTTTTTCTATGAAAACATATCTTCATCAATTATGGGCATCTTTTTATGTATTTCCATGACTTCTAAGTACAATTTTGAGTAGAACAACCAGACAATGAGTATTTTTTTCACATTGCACTGAAAATATGTAGTGATTCTTAACATGATTTAGAACATCATATGTGATTTCAAATGATTCTTCATTTTTGCCTCTTTGTAGTGCTTATACATCTTCACATAAGTGAATTTCCCTTTTTGGTTACTCTGTGTTCCCCTGTTTCCATCCATTACCCAAGACTAAAACCATTGAGCCTTCATAACTTGTCTAATGAGCTTAGCCAGCAAATGGTAAAGCCTAGACTTACACACAGTCCTTATGAATTTAAAATACAGTGTTTCTCAAACTATAAGGTAGATATAAATTACCTGGAATCTTTTTAAACTGAAGAGTTTTATTCAGTGGGTTGTGGTGGGTCCTGTGGGTCCTAGGATTCTACATTTCCAAAAAGTTTTCAGGTTGCGCTTATAATTGTTTCCACTATACCATGGTATCAGTTGCTTGAGTATTACCATCAATGATTATCTATGTATTTGGAATGCTGAGACCTACTTAGTGCTTTGGCAAATAAGCTTTCAAATATTTAGGAAACAGTGGCTATAAGGGGCACAAAGTTGAATAGTGTCTGTTCTTTGTCATCAAAGAGATTATAACTTAATAAGGAGGAAAAGCTAGAGATTAAAAAAACTATAATACAAGGTATAAATTGGCATCTGTCAATAGAAGGGCACAGAGCAGGAAGTGATATGATGTACCAATCATGTCTAATTGAGGAGAGAACAAGGAGAGCTCCAGGGAAGATGTGGCATTTGGAGCTCTTTGAAAGATAAGTACAATTTCATAAGGAACAATATTAATAATATAAGAACAATAGGGATAATGAAAAGAACATTCTGACTGAAGAAATTTTTACAACATATGCACAAAGGTAGGATGTGGAAGGTATTTGTAGAAAACATAAAAACGTCCTGTTTGGTTATGCTGTTAAGTGAGTAACACATAGAAGAACAGAGGAAGGAAACTTGGAAGCGGTTCAAGAAACAAAGAACATTTTAAGGGTCACCATATGTGAACTTGGCCTATATTCCACATGGGAAAGATCAGTATTATATTGTATTTAAGGCATAGATTTAATATTTTCAAAACATGTCTTTTAGGTTAGCCTAGACTAGTCATCTCCCTTGAAGTGATAGAGCCTTTTTTAGTTTCCCCATTCAACTCAGCAAACATGCAATGTGTAAGATACAGGCTGAAGTAAGCAGATATATCCTAAATAATTATTAATCAGATGAATAAATTATTGACCACAAGGATATAATCATGCCCAGGACTGGCATAATGACTATAGTTAAGGACATGATTGATGGTATAAGTGACTTCCATCTATTGCCTTTATGTCTGGCATATAGATGACACTCTGTATGGTCATGAATGGCAGGAGCTAAACTTCTTAAGAATATTTCAAGATTTTAATTCTTAATCACATACAGGTTCTTATACCTGAATAGATCAGAGATTTTTCAAGTGGTATGTCATTTGAATTTTTAAAACATGCAGTACCTGACTATTTAGTCAGGAGCACTGACCTCTTTTCCCTTAGATTGTCAAATTTTTAAAAAATGACAACAGCCAACACAAAAGCCATTTGGTGTGAATGAATCAAAATTATACTATTATTTTTGTCAGACTGGAAAAAATATATTTTTAGTGTGCCACAGAATTTTAGCAATTAGTTTATATGTTCTCTGAGATGAAAAAGGTTTAAAATTGCTTGTATAGATACTTAACTCTAATTAAACAAGTTGAGGCATATAATACCTGGCTTACTTTGATCTCCCAGGGACTTCTCTGGTCTTCTTGATTCTTTGTACACACGAAAATATCAGATTCCTTTACTATGTCTCTTTTCTTCACTAAGTCACCCATAAAGATAAAATCCAAGTTAAAAAGTAGTGCTTGCTAAGCAAATTATTCAAGCCATCCCAAATAAATATGCAATCTACTTTAAAAAAAAAAGAGTGCTATTTTCTCATATCTACGTAATCTCTCTTGCCTCCTATTTAAATTATATTATTGGTCCTCATATTCTTCTATATAAATTCTGGAGGTGCACTGTCAGAAATAATCTGGCACTGCAGAGATTTGCTTGTTACCTGCTCTCAAACTTGGATAGGTTAATTGCCACTTTTTTTAAAAATTAGGTTGACTCAGTATTATACAACATTGCCAAATATATATGCCCTGTTTTTTTGAGGGAAAGTATGTTCAAAAGGGCAACAACAATGCTTCAAACTCTTAATAATAAGAATGTAATAATGCAAGCTACATAACCTTTTCTGGGAGGTAGTAGTTCAGGATCTGCCCCCATGGAGGCTCAGAGCAACACAAAATAGCAAAGTAACTGTACCTCAAAGACTTTCTTCAGGGTGATGTATATAGCACAGGAATATACAACTCCCATTTGCAGACCTTTTAAGATTTCAAAGATGTTTTCAGGGACTTTCTTCCTCTACATATATATATATTTTTTAATTCTTAGCTTCTTTGCTCCACTGGTAAAGTGGACATTTGTAAGTTGCCTCTGGATTTTTAATTATATTTTCTTTTTTTGAACATTTGTCCTATTTGCTTTATTTTCTAGATAACTAGGTAGAATTAGAGATATACAGGATTATAGAACTAGATATATACATATACATTTCCTAAACTATATGAGAGTAATTTGGAGAAATTTTACCCATTTGTTTTTATATACTTGTGTATTTGCTAAGAACAGTCCTATTATTGATATAATATGCCTGTCATCTAATATATAGTCCATATTGAAATAGAATCAATTGTCTGAATAATTTCCTTAGAAGCTATTTTTTTTCTGTGCCAGAATCTAATCTAAGAATAAACATTGCTTGAATGTCTCCTTATTTCTGGATATCAGTAATATTTCTTGACTTTTCTCTGAATTTTTTTAGCTTAATACTTTTTAAGAGTATAAATCATTATTTTGTAAAAATGTTTTTTGGGTTTGTTGGGTATTTCCTCATGGGTAGATTCATAGCATATATTTTTTACATGAAGAACACAAGTGTAATAGTGTATCTTTCTCGTTGCTTCGTTGGGAAGCACTTGATGAAGGTTTGTTCCAATATTGGTGATCGCATGGTTAAAGTGGTGTCTACTAGTTACCTCCTGTAAAATTATACTTGTTTCTTTACAATTGATAATCTCTGAATTGTGCTTGTCTGTTTTTTTTTTACCAAACTTTCATGTAGTAGTTTTAAAGTTCATTGATTATTTTTTAATTCTATAATTTTTATTTAATATTTGTCAGTCTACTCTCAGAAACACATTTTGCTCTCTTCCATTTACTTGTTAATTCATACATACATATATATATATAATATTTTATTTATTTATTTTTAGAGAGAGGGGAAGGGAGGGAGAAAGAGAGGGAGAGAACCGGTGGACGCATGAGAGATACATAACTGTTTGCCTCTCACCCTCCCCA
The DNA here is from genome assembly GCA_004026545.1 of Mormoops blainvillei. NCBI lineage: Eukaryota > Metazoa > Chordata > Mammalia > Chiroptera > Mormoopidae > Mormoops > Mormoops blainvillei. The sequence goes on along the minus strand of PVJD01004131.1, from coordinate 17,285 downwards.
AACTGGGGATCTGGCCTGAAACCCAGGCATGTGCCTGACTGGGAATCAACCCTGTAACATGCCAGTCCACTAAGCCACACCAGCCAGGATTCATTTATTTGTATTTTTATAAATTTATGGATTTTTCCTTTATCCAGTGGTTATAAAACATTATTCATTTTGATACTTAAATTTTTCTCGATATAGCCAGTGAGGGACACTTCAAGCTGTCACAAGTGTCCTTTTGATATTTCCATTAGTCTTTGAGACTTTGTGTTCTTTCTGTTGTTATAAGATGTTCCTAGTTCGTATGTTTTTATTTTTACTTCCTCAGTCCTATAATCAGTCTTTTATTCAAGAATCTCTGTTGTGTCATTTCTTCTAGGCCTTTACAGTGAAAAGATTATGTTATAGTGCATGCAATATGATTGATGTGTATCTCTAATTTGATTTCAGTACCACGGTGTCTAGTCTAGTACTCTTCAATTTAATATTGTTCGGCAGTAACTCCATTCTCCAATAAAGGGAAATCAAGCTCTTATTTTCCATAATGTATTTATTTATTAGCTCTAGTTTAGAATACAAAGAAAGTAGTTTCAGAATTTAGTAATTAATTAGAGCTGAACATTCCTTTACAATTATTTGCATTAAGTAAAATTTTAGTTTTGAAATGTACAAATCTCAAGGTATAGTTTAAGAAGTATTGAAAATTGTATAGACCTATAAAAGTATAGAACATTTTTAACACCCCCTAAAGTTCTATCGCATCCAATTTTTTTTTTATTAGAGGAGCAACCACTATTCTGAGTTGTTTTCAACATAGGTTAACTTTACCTATTCCAAGTCTTTAATAATCATTCGCTAGGTATTTTTTTGTGTTTAGCTTCTTTCCCTCAAGTGTAATATCCATGTGTTTCATCCTTGTGGTATATGTAACAGTTATTTTATATTGTATAATAACTATTTCAATTTTACAACCATTTGTTTATTCATTTTCTTCAGGGCACTTTTTTTTTCCAGCTTTTGAACATGGTCACTGTGAATTAAGAAAATGCTCCAGAAAATGGCAGTTTTACCACTTACACATCAGAATCAAGGGGAAGACATAAAGCGGCTACATGAAATCCATTGGTGGGAGATTAGGGAGGCAGGAGTAAGCATAGAAGGGAAATATCTGAGATCGGATAAAAAATAAAACATACATACTTCGTTTATATTAGTGGTGCAGGATTGTTAACCATTAATATTTATGCACGTAGAAACGGTATTTTGGCAACAAGATAACAATGAGGGGTTCTCTGGCCCCCTGTTCTGGTGAGAGATTGTTCCCTGAGGTATCTGGAAAAAGGGAACTACTCTGTCATTCCAAAGGTATGTTATCATTGATGCAAAAAGACAATAGATGGGCTCGGTTAAGGTAAAAATCAACCTTTGTCAAGGCAGATGCAGGCCTAGGACATGACTACCCACCATGGCCTGCTTTTAGTTAGGATATTTAAATTTCAGAACATCCTATGTGGTTACTTTAGGTCTCTGAGATTGTAAGGTCGTCCCTCAGGCCTCCCCCGAGCTTGTCAGGTTTACTACGTGGCCCACTTTTTGTCCAAAAATATAAATAGTATATAGTTTCTAAAGTTAAAAAAGGTATACCTTATTTACACATTGACAGTCCAAAACTACCCCTCTCAAAACTATTCCTCTCAAAAGAATTTTGAGGCAAATAATTAATTTCTCATTAATAACTTCTGGGCACAGCATCAGGTGTTTGTATCAATGAGAAACATTTGTTACACTAATAGCACCAAATGTTAAAGGAGTCAGAACAAATGTAATGTACTTTGTTCTAGCCAGACTTCTCAGTTTTGTCAACTGTTTTTAGTGGAAAAAACAGTTTCAGGAGATCTCCATAATCCCCAAATATCAAATATTAAAGGAACTGTTAAAATTGTATTGACATAGAGTAACAGTAAAAATGAAAAGAATATATTGAAATAAAATATGTGAAAAAGTTTTTCCCTTTCTCAAAGCTAAAATATGATGTTCTTAATATTACCAACATTTTAAGCCAAGAAAACATATTCATAAAAGAGTTGACCAAATTTATACTTAGACAATTTAATTCTAAGAAGCTGCACCCACTGAATATTTCTCAACCCACATTCCTTAACAGGCCTCATCACTTGTCTGAAATAGCCATAAACCATGACACCACTGGCATTATTAATAATGAAGACCATACAAGAGCATGTGTTTAAAGCCTGATGAAAGTATATCTGAGTGACCTCTGTAATATCCTAGAATACCAAGATTATACATATTGACAGTGAATGAAATGGAATAATCAGAGATAAAAAGGATTTTTGATCTTAAGGAAAAAGACATCCAGGTAGAATATAGCCATAAAGCATATTTTTGCAGCTACTTAAAACTGAATAGATTTATTTAAACCTCTCCCTCTCTCCTCCCATTCTACCTCAAAAAAGAAATCATTTAGAGAATATAAGTAAAGTCTGAAGAAGTCACAGGAAACAGTTTATCTTTTATAAGTATTTTTGAAAATCAAACTGAAATTTGCCAAATATACCTTTCCTTAGGTTAAATTGTTAAAAATGCAGATAAAAACTGATAAAGGTTGGGTTCAGTTTTAAAAACTTTTTAAATACTACTACTAATAAACATGTAATTGAAAAGAGTAATAAGTCCTCTAAAGGAAAATGCATAGTGCCCAATAAAAGAGACTGGTAAGGAGATGTGGTTAGGATTGTGGAATCAATGAAGTTCGGAGGAAGGATATATTTAAGCTGAAACCTGAAGAATTTAAGTGGTAGGAACAGAAGCCTTTAAAACTAAGTCGAAAAGGACCTTGGTGAGTTTGATAAACAGAGAGAGGACATGTGTCAAGAGAATGGTAATTCCAAATTAATTTAGAGAATCAAGCAGTCCCAAATTATACAGAGCTTTGTAGGCCATGGATAAGAATTTGGATTTTATTTTACATATAATAAAAAAGATGCTAAGGGTTGCATGAGGGCAATAGTATGACCTAACAAGCATTAAAAACTTGTATGCCAGTTGCTATTATGTGAAAAATGAAATGAATGGGGAAAAGGGAGTTTGTAGGGGGGGAATTAGAGAGATTGTTATGGGATTCTATCAGACTAATTTAAGGAAAGATGATGAGTTTTAACTAAAATGGTAGCACTGGTTGGTGATGGAGAGAAGTCATATGTTAAGATACATATGAAGATTTGGTGATGATAGTTTGAAAGTAAATGGGAGGATCTGTCAAAAATGCTTGGTTTCTGGTGAGAAAAAGTGCAAGAATAAAGGTGCCTTTAATTGGAAAGTGAAATTGTCCTTCATGCAACCCTTATCTATTGTTGAAAGTGTAGTATTGATGTCTCCAACTCTTATTGGTACATTGTCTATTTCTCATTTCAATTGTGTCAGTTTTTGCTTTATATATTTTGGGTCTCTATTGTGAGGTATATATACATTTATAATTGTTCTATTTTCTTGGCATATTGACCATTTTATCATAACAAAATGTACCTCTAAGAACAATTCTTGTCTTAAAGTTTATTTTGTCTGATATTAATATAGCCCCCAAACTTTCTTTGGATTAATCTTTTATGTTATATATGTTCTGTCCTTTTACTTTCAATCTACTTGTGCCTTTAAATCTAAAATTTGCCTTTGGTAAATGGCAAATTGGTGGGTAATTTTCTTTTTTTTTAACCCATCTTCTAATCTCTGCATTTTGATTAGAATGATCACTCCATTTATATTTAATGTAATTATGCATAAAGTAGGGTTTAAATGTGCTATTTTGTGATTTGTTTTCTATATGCCATGGCCTTTGGTCCTTTATTCCTCCTTTATTGCCTTCTTTCGTGTTAGATACTCTTACTCTACCATTTTAATTTTCTTATTTTTAAAAATTATATATTTGTGTTGTTATTTCATGGTAGCCCTGGAGATTACAATTAATATCTTAAACAATCCAGTTTACATTGATATTAACTTAATTTCAATAGCATATAAATAATTTGTTTCAATAGCATATAAATAATTTGTTACAATAATCCCTCTTCCTTGGTGATATAATTGTCATACAAATTACATTTATGCATTACATGTCCATCAATACAGTTATATAATAATTATTTTATGAATTGCTTTTTAATAAGATAGTTATAAAGAGAGCTACAAACAAAAAGACAATTTATTCTGGCTTATATATTTTGGCATGTAGTTATGCTTACTGATACTCCTTATTTGTTCATTTGTTTTCAAGTTACTGTTTATTGTCCATTTTTTTCAGCCTGAGGAACTCACTTTAGTAATTATTGTAGGGCAGAAATTTTCAGTGGCAGATTCTCTGTTTTTGTTTGTTCATTTTGCTTTATTTTATTTTTTGACAATGTCTTAATTTCTCCTTTATTTTTTGAAAAATAGTTTTGCTGGATATAGGATTATTTTGGTTTACAGACTTTTCCCCAACACTTTGAGTTATGGGCTCAATGACTTCTAATAAGAAGTCACCTTTTAAACTTATTGAGAGGTTCTTATATGTGATAACTTACATTTCTTTCATTGCTTTCAAGATTTTCTCTTCATTTTTTATTGTTCTCAATTGGACTGTGAAATGTCTAGGTATGATTATTTTTTTAGTTTATTTCACCTGAAGCTCTTTGAGCTTCTGGGTAAGTAAATTAAAATTTTTCATCACAAGAAAACAAAAAAATTTGTTTTTCCTCACATTAAGAAAGTTTTTTCCCAATATTTCTTCCAATAACTTTTCTGTCTTCTGTTTCTTTTCATGAAATGTCCATTATGTGTATGTTCGAATGCTTTTAGTGTCCCTCAGGTCTCTGAGGCCTTGTTTGTTTTTTAAATTTTTTTCCTTTTTGCTCCTCAAACTGGGCAAGCTCTTGAAATATATCAAGTTTGATGAGTGTTTCTTCTACCAGATGAACTCTGTTTTCAAGTCACTCTAATAATTTTTCCTTTTTCAGTTACTTTCAACTGCAGAATTATTTCTACTGGGTTCTTTAAAAAAATTCTCTTTTTGACATTCTTGGTGAAACACTGTTGTCATATTTTTCTTTATTTTTTTAGATTTGATTTTCTTTAGATCTTTGAACATATTTATAATAGATGATTTAAAATCTTTACTTATTAAGTTTATCTATTATTGTTTTATTGGGATTTTTTGCATGTCTCATAAATGTTTTGTTAAAAATTATACTTTTAAATAATGTAATAACTTTGATATCAAGCTTCCCCATATACTGCCCAAATTTTGCCAGTGTTACTGAGATTTTATTTTATTATATTATTTTTTATTGCTGTGTTTCTGTTCAGAGACTTACTGGATCAATTTTGCAGATTCTGTATTTCCTGAAGAATGCAACCACTGATTTTTCTGCTGGAATTTAGTTTAACAAAATAATTATTTATGTCAAATAATTCTTATTTAAAATTTTAAACCTGGCTTTCTAAGCTTCCCCAATTCAGTGCAATGTAGTGGTCAGCCAATAAATACTAAAGTCTGTGAGATGATGCCTTTAAACATCTTGCCTGGGTATCAGCTACCCTTGTCAAGGAGATCTGTATGGGTGAGAGGCATGCCTCCAAACTTCAGGTCATTTATAGCAGCCTTAGTTTTCACTTCCTGTATGCTCAGACCTCAAGTTTTTGACCAATATTTCTTCAAATATCTTTTTAACCAGTAATGAATGGGGCTTTCTTCTTAAATAGGTCTTTCCAGAGCTGTGTGCATGCTCACACAGTCTTCTAGGTGTCCAAAAACATGTCAGAGCTTTTCAAACTTTTCTACACTATATTCTCTAAGATTTCCTTTTAAATTTCTGATTAGGCTCTTTTTTTCCCCCTCCAACTAAAATAATAGCTTTAGGTTGTTCCAAAGTTGCTAGCAGACTGATATTATTTCAGTAATGACGTAGGTGTAGTTAGTACTCCTCCCCCTGCACCATGGCTAAGCCAAAATCTGAATTAAATCAAAATACTGTACTACCTCAATATTAGAGATTTTTCATACAGTTGGATGCTTGGACATTATAGTGACTCTGTTCTGGAGAGGGTATTTCTTATAGAGCTCCAAAAGAGTTCAGGCCTATCAATTGGCTGCAAGACTTTTGGCATTGCCTGGTGAGTGTACCACTGGCTAATGTACCACCAGAGCAGTGGGAGGGGAATAACCCAAACTTAATATGTCACAGACCTCCACTGTCTAAAGAGATTCAATAGTTATTTTGCATATATGATTTCTAGTTTGTTCTTGTTTTGATCATTTCTATTTACTCCATTAGCAAAGGAGGACTCCATTAGCAAAGGAGGACTCCATTAGCCTACATAATACAAGCCCGCTAAACACCCGACATTCAGCACTGGAAAGATAAGATTGGTAGCAGTTTCTTAGTCCCATGTACTCATAGCTGGTGAGACGAGGACAACACTCGTCATGCAAGGCTGCACAGAAGTCGCACTTGGAAACAGCATGAAGCTGCAAGAGCTGTGGGAAGATGGTCTTTGTAATAACACGAGGGTGGGCTGCCCTTGTTTTTCTCAGCAGGATATGAGTGGCTTGTTTGAATAACTTCTCTGGCTGGTGTGGCTGATAGGGAATCACCTGCCTTCCTGGTTGGACTGAGTGGGAGGCATATCAGGCAAGAGCAGGAACTTAAAGCTTTAGGGCCATAGGAGACTCAAAGGTATCAAGGTTGCACCTGGAATTCCAGGCTTTACCATACAGTTCTGTTGCCTTGGTTACTTTCTAGAATCCTAGAAATGGTTATTTCTAATTGTTGTATCAGTGTTTTGTAGTTTTTGTGAGAGAGTCAGTGATTCACTGAGACTCTCACTCTGCTCTTCAAGAAATCAGTCTCCAGCCCTCCTTGATTTGAACATTAGAACTGAGCCATTTATTAATGGAAGGTTCACCATTAAATGGAATTGGACATTTCACACATGTGGCACAGAAAAAACTAAGTAATATTATTCTAGAACTAGAGGCATGGAAATAAAGAACAAACTGACAGTGACCAGAGGGGCGGGGGAGAAGGGGAGAACAGAGGAAAGAGGGGGAAGTGTCAAGCCAAGGAACATGTGTAGAGGACCCATGGACAAGGACAACGGGCAGGGTGAGGATTGAAGGTGGAAGAGGAGGAGGGGCAGGGCAGGGGAGAGTCATGGGGGGCAAATGAGGACACATGTAATTGAAAAACAATAAGAAAATTTAAAAAAGACATTAAAAATAATTTTCCTCTCTGGGTGATCTGGTTAAAATTACAATTATTGTTTGTCTTCATATTATTCTATATTTTAGAAATTTCCATGATAAGCATGTATCATTTTAATAATCAAAAGAATGAAAAAAATCTATTTTTCAAATTATTGACAATGATAATGTGGAGTCATGGCTTAATGCTGTTATCAGATGTTAACAATCCAGAAAGGAATAATTTATTAAAGAGGAAATATAATTTAAGAGAAACAATAATTTTTGGAGTAATAGCTGTATCTTAATTCTTAATTCAGTATTTTATATTACTTCTATATTTGAGTGTTAGTTTCCATGTCTTTAAAAATGGGAATTCTAAGACCGTACAGGGTTATTGTAAGAATTAAATAATACATTATAAAGTAGTCATTTAGTAAACTCTAAATAAATGTCACATTTCCTTCTAGCAAAAATCAAGGAATGTTGAAGTACTACACAGCAGTGACATTACTGTGGGTAAATAAAGGGAAGAAAAAGTTATGTGAACTACATGCAGGACAGCCTTCGGCGGGACCAGGTGGTGGGCATTTGTTTAAATGAGAGAGGGGCACAGAGGATTTCAAGATGTTGCAGAGGCCAAATATCACTGACTTAACCTTTGTGATTTTACCTGGACCTGGCTTATTATCTCTATTCTACAGACTAACAAAATTTTTTTTCACTTTCATTTTTTCTAACACTTTATACTTATTCCATATTTACTCTAAAGTTATTCTATGCTTTCCATGTTTATTCCAAACTTACTCTTTTCTGTTTGGTGTAAATATTTAGGTCCTAGACCTTCTTACATTATCATGATACTATAAAATATGTTTTTATAATTTTAATAGTTTTCTTTAAGACATTTGCATTTTCAACACATTTTATGTAAATTTTTTTCTAAATAGTCTTAAGAATCCCATTGTAGATACCAGATGCCTCATGTTTGAAGTTTTATTTTTTTACTTGTCTTTCTTACTTTTGGCATCTTTGTTCATCTACGAACCCTACCTTTTAGAAATAAGTTGGTGTTTGTAATAAAAGATTATGTATTTTTGTAAACATGCTCTGTTTTTATCTGTGTAAAGATGACTGTGGTCATGTTTTACATAAACATACACATAAATAGGTATTTATAAGTTATAACAAATTGTAACAATAAGCTCTTTGTAATCTAATTGCCATCTGTCACTTGATTTAATTTCTAATTTCTGACTTTTTATTTTACCAATAAAATAGTATTATATTTATTTCTATACTTTAATACATTATTAAATATTATAACCCATTTCAGTAATTGTGTAGTTGTTAAAATTTAGTATATATTCTTAAGATGAATATTTCAGATTTTACCATTCTTAATATTTAAAGGAGAATGATATCTGTTTAATGTTTTACAGAATCCCTACAATCATTTACTAATGTGAAGGAATGCTTTCCAAAGCTATTATGTACTGACAATCTGCCATCAAAGGATAAGAAATCCAGCTGCTTCTATTGCTGCAGTGGATTTGGAATAAAAGCTCTACAATGTGTTTCTCTAAGAAAAAAAATAAACTGTACTCTAAAGGGTTTTTTTTTTTTATTTCAAGTAGGAAAAATAAAGTAGCCCTGGAAAAACTTGTGAATGCTTTGTCATTTCTGCAAAACTGTGAAAACACCAAAGCAGCTAGCTTACTCATCCTTGATTTCCCCAGATGGCTGGCTTCCCATTTACTCACCAGAGAATGAGATGCAGACCCAGTGCCTTTACATGTCATTTTGACAAGACATAATGTCCGATCTTGTTTGTGTATGCCTTTTCCTTCTTCCTCAAGCCTGCTTCACTACTGGTGGTCTGCCCGTGTGCAACACAGATGTTTCTCTCTCCTCTGCATACTTTATTTTTCAAGGAGCGACAGAGAGCATATGTTTCCATGTGAGCCTGTTCCTTCCTTCTCCCAACACCTTCTTGTGCTACATAAACAATCTTCATCTGCCCCTCAGATCTGGTCGCACGAGATTCTCACAGATGTCGATTTCCTTTTCAGCCTGTTTGCCTCTGGTGAACATGATCTTCAGATAATGTCTCCCTTCCTTCTCTGTTCCAAATGACTCAGAATGCAGATTTTCCTCCTCCTTTCAACTTGGTTTCATTCTGTGACCCCGGCATGTTTTTGTCCCCTTTCTTCTAAGTCTCTCTTTGTACTAGCTCTCCAGATGGGATCAAGGATGAGTTTTTCCTCAGTTTATTCTCCTCACCACTGTTTGGTTTGCAAGGACAGGATGAGGCAAACTTCACACATTAAATATTTTACATGCATACCCACATATATTTTTCTGATTTGTTTTTTTTTCACATTTTACTTGTTATTTATATTTGGTAGCTGCCATATTTAATATTTTTTTCATTCTTGCTATTTCATTGCAAAGAACATTACAAATATATGCACATAATGTCACATATATTACATATAAAATGTCAGGGTAACAACTACTTTAATATCATTTTCTTTATTTTCTAAAAGAAGAATCTCACCTTCTCTTTCACTTATTGAACACATATTTGTTGAGCATGTACTATGTGTCAGAAATTCCTCTGGGTGCCAGCATTAGCATAGCAAACAAAATAGAAATGGTCTCCCTGTCAAGGATTTTATATTCTAGTGTAAGAGAGAGATAATAAACGTGTACATAATGAATTAAGATAATTATGAGAGGCTGCCAATTGAGCTGAAACCTGAATGATAAACAGGAGCTGAGATGTTGAAAACCAGGGTGATGAGAATTCCCAGGGAGGGGGAAGGAACAAGTTCAAAGCCCCTACTGAAGGATTAACGTTCTCGTGGTTGAGAATCAGAACAGACGTTACTGTGACTGAAGTGTCATCATAAGTTTGGTGGAGAAGGGAAGGCAGTGTGGGAGTGGAAGCATGGGGCTAGGTCACTTAGGGTTTCTGAAGGCAGGGTAAGAATTCTAAATTTTATTCCAAATGCCCCAAGAAGTCATGGAAGCTTTAAAGCAGGGAAGTAACATGATCTGACTTATGTGTTTGAAATATCACTTTGGCCACTGTGATATATTTTTATATTGGACTATGAAGTAATAGAGAGGCCAGATATATGATGTGAGGCTTAATTTTTTTTTACATTCTTGTTTTTGATTTTTAAAAATCTTGTATTTAAAAGCTGTCTTAGGTTCATAATGAAATTTAAAGGAAGGTACAGATATTTCGTATATACCCCCTGCTCTTACACATGATAGACTCTCCTGCGATCAGTATCTCTCACCAGATTGGTACATTAGTTAAAATTGATGGACCCACATTTATACATCATAATCACTCAAAGCCTAGAGTTTACCATTGGGCTCACTCTTGATACTGTACCTTCTATGGGTTTGGACAAATTTATCAAGGTACGTAGCCATCATTATAATATTGTAGGGATTATTTTCATTGCTTGAAATCTTATCCGTGCTCTCCCTGTTCATCACTTTCCCTCATCTCCCTGCAACCACTGACCTTTACACTGTTTCCATAGTTCTGCCTTTTTATAATGTCATAGTTGGAATCATACACTATGAAGCATTTCATATGGCTTCTTTCACTTAATAATATGCATTCGATATTCCTTCACGGCTTCATAGCTCATACCTATTTGCCACTGAAAAATATTCCATTGCCTGAATGTCATATGATAACTTGTAATTAACAACCTTAATTGTGACCAATCATAAAGTGATTTTCAGAGAAAACTTTGCTAATTCTCGTATTTTTTTTCCATCTCTCCTCTTAACTATCCTGCAGTATTTTTCATAGAAGGCCAATGACCTGTCCATATTTCAAATTCAAATTCCTTTCATTGCCATACAAAGATTTTGGGGACTTTATCCTTGAACTTCTTTCCTTACCTCATGGTCTTCCCATCCCATGACGAACATCCTGTATTGCAATCCTCAGCTCTACTTAACACATCTGATTCCTCACCAGGCCTTGTGACTTGTGTCCCTGCTCTTCCTGCTCCCTTCCCTGGAAATGCTCTTCTATCCACTGCCTGTTTGGAAACCATCACCGCCCCGCCACACACACACCTCCGAGTTTACTCTATGCAGCCTTCCTGACCACCCTGGGCTTGCTCTCCCCATATTCGGCACAGGCTCCTAGGGAAGCTCCCCAACATAAATATTAGGGTTAGGCATTTCCATACTCTACTCCTACAGGTAGAATAGCAGTGGTTCATCATGGGTAGGTGCTATCGGGGGAACAAGCTAGAGGAGTGGGGGGACACACAGCTTGGGGACACAAGATAAATTAGCACAGGGCCTGGTATAGCTTTAGGGTTTTTTCATCATCATCATATCTCTGCCTTCCTATTATTCAATTTTTTGACTTCCACTTAATAGAGACCCAAGAATTATTTTCCTAACACTTCATATTTTCCTCACACATTTTCTTCAATTGAAGAGCATATGCAGGTCCTCCTAAACATGTAACAATTTGCAACCTTTTTGTTTTTGGGGTTTTTTTTAGTGAACTTCCTTTTTTGACATGGATTTTTTTTTAACTAAAAACAGCAAAAACGATAACAGAAAAAAACTTGCACTGAAATTAATTTACAAAGAGTACATATTCTTTTGCTCTAATTGCTGTGTATGCCCCTAACTTATTTTGAGTTTGATTCCTTAGTGAAAAGTCATTTAAGACTTCTTGCAAACAGATACTTTCAGAGTATGAATTACATTTACACTAATGGGGGAAGCAAGGGATTTGATAACACAAACCAAAAGATTATTGTCAAGTCATTTGCATTGATTTAAAATGCATTCATTTAAAAAATATTTATTGAGTGTCTATTATGTGCCAAAGCAAAAAAATACTGTCCTGAAGGAGTTTGCATGAAGCAGGGAAAAGGGCAATTACCCACACAATTAGATAAAATAGTTGTTAGACGATGCTAAAGGCTGCAGAGAAAGATAAAGCAAGAAGAGAAGAAGTGATTTATGACTCTCGTTCAGCATAATTATTAATAATGTTCCTTTTCACTATTGTGCCAATTTGGAAAATAAATGATGTGATCAATCAAGGTTTTGAGGATGTGGGGTGGGGAGCGTTTGCAATTTTAGCTAGAATAGCCAGGGAAGACCTCTCAGAGAAAATGACAGGTAAGTAGACCTGAAGACAGAGAGGAATGATACCAGGCATCTAGGGGATGCTCTATGCAGAGGGAACAGGGGGCACAAAGGCCCTGAAGTGCATACCCTATGTGTTCAAGGAACAGAAAGAGGGAAAGCACAGCAAACAGAGAGGACTGAGGATGAAAATAGAAGTAGTTTAAAACTAAAAGATAAGTTTGGTTGGCTTGGGCACATCTTCTAAAGCCTTTTATAGTTCATTGTACCCTGAATGAGGCAGAAGCCATTTCAGAATTTTCAGCAGATGAGCAACTTGATCTGATTTATATTTTAAATGGATCATTTTGCCCGCTGCATGGAGAATAGAAGAGGAGAAGAAGTAAAAGCAGGAAGACTAGTTAAGAACTTATAATTTCCCAGACTTAAAATGTCTGTGGCTCAGAAGAGAGTGGTAGTAGTTAAAAGAATGAGAAATGGCTCGATTTTGAATATGCAGATATGAGAGAAAAGGTGGAGTAAAGTATGCCCTTGAGGTAGCCTTTGGCCACTGCAGAAATGGTTTTCTTTTTTTCACAGAGATAGAAAAAATCGTGAGCTAAGAGCAGATTTGTTGGCAAATTCAGGAACTCAGTTTTAGACACACAAGTTTGAGACATCTATTAGACATCCATGTGGCTGTTGAACAGACAGAAGAATTGGAGAACCATTACTATAGAGATACTATTAAGAGCCATGAGACTAAATGAAATCACAAATAGAGGGTGTACAAACAGGAAAGGATAAGTGTTCAGGACCTGATGCCTGGGACACTCCTATGTTTACCGGCTCAGGAGGTATGAAAGAATAATCAAAATAAACAATGAATTTCAAGCAGGTTGATGATAATCCTCAAATGGTAGAATTATGAATATTTTCCTTTGTTCTACTTTTATGCTATCATCCAAAATGAGATATTAAACATTTCCATTGCCCCAGAAAATTCTCACATGTCCCTTTCTATTCCCCAAGTCCCCCCTCTACACACAACAATTTTCTGACTTCTGTCATGATAGATTAGTTTTGGCTAACTAGAGTTTCATATAAATGACTTTGCTCTGTTTTTTTCCCTAATGTATAAAATATATATGTTAATGTTAGGTTGAATGTATCAATACTTAGATAATTTTTATGCTAGGTAGTGTTTCCTTGTATGATACATGGACCATGATTAGTTTATCATCCCTCTGATGAACATTTCAGTTCTTTCCAGTTTTAGGCCATTGCGAGTAAGGCTACTATAGATCTTACTGTATAAGGTTTTTTGTGGGTGAATGTTTTCATTTTGCTTGGAGATACAAAGGAGTTGAATTACTGGACACAGGGTTGATGCAACCTAAACTTATAAGCAATAGTTAAATAGTTTTGAAAAACAATTATAGCATTTTACAATTCACATGCAAAACATTTTAAACAAAAAATAATTTAGTTATTTTCTAAAAATTTGCCCTAAGAATTATATTATTTTAATATTCATTTCACTCTTTTATGTAAATCTATGATCTAAAATCTTGTCAAAATGTTCTGTGACAGTTTTCATAAGCGCTGCTGAGACAACTTGTGAAGAGATTGTTCATTCCTTAGTTATTCCATGCAAATTAATGTACTAAACTCAAAGCAAGCAGAAATGGGGAGGAGCTCTCTTTATTCCTTGACTTAGGTAGGAAGTTACAACCTATCAGAAGAGATCCAAGGTCATGCTCCATACCCATCTTCTAAATTCTTTTTTTCTCCCTTTTTATTTTCTTTTTCCAGCCTCATCCGTTTGGAATTCAGAGTGTTGAAGACCTGGAGACTGAGTAACTGAGACAGCCAACAGAATGCTCTTCCTCAATGACTAGCGGTGAGGAGCACAGTTGGAATGTTCTCTTGTTGAAATGAAAGAAGTTGCAGCAGCAGAGGAAAATTAAACAGATTGGCTCAGGTGCCACCCAGTCCTGGTGTCAGGCTGACAGGATAAGAAGTGTCTTCAAACAGATTATTTAGAGAATTTTCTCCAAGCCCCAGTGCATTTTAATTTTTCAATGTTTAAATTTGGTTGTTTTAATAAGATTATAGTTTTTATAAGTAACAAAAACTGTTGAATATTAATAACCATGAGGTTTCAAATTCTGTACTCTACATACAACTCAGGAAGTGCTCTCCTGTGTAGTTTAAATCCCTAATTAAAGTTGTATTCCTATATAGCAACAGAGTAACACAAGTGTTAAATCAGTGGTTCTTAACTTGGGAGTGGGGTACTTCCATCCCACACCCCAGGGTTCTTTGACATATCTGGAGACAAATTTGGCTGTCAAACCCTGGGGATAGTTTGCTACTAGCATCTAGTGGGTAGATGCCCAAGATGTTGCTAAAAATCCTAAAATGCCCAGCAGGGCGTCCAACATCAAAGAATTATCTGGTTCAAACTGCCAATGGTTTCGCTGTTGAGAAACGCTGTGTCAAATAATTTGCATAGGTCTGAGGAGAATACACCTAAAAACTAAAATTATAGACCTGATGTTATGTGCTTCTTAAGAGATTTAAGTTCATCTACCTATTAACTGAAAAGAATCTGGCATAGGGCCTATCCTCCATAGTAGGCTAGATACAAAAACTAAAATAAGTAGAGAAAACAGTCTCTAAAACATATGGTTAACTTTGATTTGAGTTTAGAATTGTAAATGAAGCTTCTCAGAGGAAATATGGGGTCTCAGTCACGTTGTGAGAGTGGAGCAAGGTGCTGTGTTAATTTATCGTCGGTGCACATGGTACAGTGTCTTCCTCAAATGAAAGGCCATTGTGAACACTCTATTGAAGTAAATCCTGCACCATTACTTTCCATCACATTTTTTTCTCTCCTAACACTATGATAAGTTAAAAAGTAATTGTCATTGTTATTGTTTACTATATGTTCATCCCACTGGGCTGTAAGCTTTATGAAAGAGGTAACTATATCATACCATTCAACACTGAATTCTCAGCCCTGGCCAGTATGGCTCAATTGGCTGGAGCATCATTCTGTAATACAGGGGTATCCAACCTGCATCCTGCAAACCACATGCAGCCCAGGATGGCTATGAATGTGGCCCAACACAAAATTGTAAATTTACTTAAAACATTATGAGACTTTTTTGTGATTATGTGTCCCAATGTATTTAATGTGTGGCCCAAGACAGCCCTTCTTTTTCCAGTGTGGCTCAGATATGCCAAAAGTTTGGACACCCCTCCAACAGAAAGGTTGCTGGTTTGATTCCCAGTCAGGGAGAATACCTGGGCTGTGGCTTGGTCCCCGGTTCAGGCACATGACATCCCCAGTCTGGGTGCCAACAGGAGGCAACTGATGGCTACTTCTCTTTTGCATCAATGTTTCTCTCTCTCCCTTCCCCTGTCCCTTTCTCTCTCTCTAAAAAAACAATAAAAAATGCCCTCAGAGGATTAAAAACAACAACAACAAAAACCAACTGTATATCCAATATCTAGCTCAGAGCCTGCCATTATAACAGGCATCAATAAATATTGATGTTTTTAAATTATACAAATTAAAAATTTCCATTGTTTGTATTCTCACCATAATCTACCTACATTTAACATCAGATAAGCTACACTTCATCTATCACCTAAAGGGAACTTCCCTTAGGAAAGTTCATATATTATTTATCCCTTAATCCATTCATTTTTTTTAAAAAAATTATTCTTTATTAATTATGCTATTACAGTTGTCCCAAGTTTTTCCACTTTGCCCTTTTCCACCCAGCACCCCCAACCCTCTCAGGCAATCCCCACACCATTGTTCATATCCATGGTTCATGTTTGTAAGTTCTTTGGCTACTCCATTTCCTATACTGTACTTTACATCCCCATGGTTATTCTGTAACTACCTATTTGCACTTCTTAATCCTCTCACCTCTCACCCATTCCCCCACACCCCTCCCATCTGGCAACCATCAAAATCCTCACTGTGTCCATGAAACTGCCTCTGTTCTTGTTTGCTTAGTTTGTTTTTTAGATTCAATTGTCAATAGATATGTACTTACTGCCATTTTATTGTTCATAGTTTTGATTTTCTCTTTTTTCTTAAATAAGTCCTTTTAATATTTCATACAATAATGTTTTGGTATGATGAACTCCTTTAGCTTTTTCTTATCTGAGAAGCTCTTTATTTGCCCTTCAATTCTAAATGATATCTTTGTTGGGTAGAACAATCATGGCTTTGAATATTTCTTGCCAGTCCCTTCTATCCTACAAAGTTTCTTTAGAGAAATCAGCTCAAGATAGCAGCATAAGTAAACATGGCTCTCCTCTGTGCACAACCACATCAAAATTACAACTAAACTATAGAACAACCATCATGCAGGATCATCAGGAATCAAGTTGAATGAAAGTCTGACAGCTACAGAATTAAAGACACCACATTCATCCAGACTGGTAGGAGGAGTGGAGACACTGAACAGGATGGTCCCACATCCAAGTGTGATGGATAAAAATTGGGGAGGGAGAGATATCTCAGGAGTGAGGAGTCCCAGACTCACCACTCACCAGCACAGTATTCCAGTGCCAGGCACCCCAGCACAGTATTCCAGTGCCAGGAAGATAAGCCCCCATAACTTCTGGCTGCAAAACCAGCAGAGATTGATTTGGTGGAAGAAACTTCTTGAGTCCCAAGCAGTTCCCCTTAAAGAACCCATACATGGACTTACTCAGACTCACTCTCTCTGAGCTCCAGCACTGGCATAGCAGCTTGAAAAGCACTAGTAGCATACAGAGAGGAGCTGAAGAGTCTGGTATCAAGGCAGGAGCTGGGAGATTGCTTTCTCCAAGACAGAAAGATGGACAGAGGCCATTGTCCCTTTTCTGACTCCTCCCCACACAGAGCCAAAGGGCTGGCAGGCAG
>PVJD01004130.1:116676-144576 GCA_004026545.1 Mormoops blainvillei | reverse complement strand
TCACCTGCATTCTCTTTTGGGAGATTTAAATATGTATATGTATATGTGTATGTATACATATACATAAGTCTTTTTAGTGCTAATATGGCTAAAGAGACATAAAACATTATTTTTATATATGTGTGTGTATGTATATGTATGCATATGTATTAAAATAATGTTTTAAAAATGTATATGTGTATATATATTAAATAATGTACTTAATATATATACAAAATAATATATTAAAATACATAAAATACTCTATTAAAATAATATATAAAATAATGTATTAAAATATACATGTGTTTATATATTAAAATAATATTTTTTGTCTCTTTGGCCATAGTACCACTAAAAATATTGTCTTCCGTCTTTTTATTATGTTGAACAAGTGTTGCTGCCCTACCCACTACTGCCCAGAACCTCAGTGTGAAGAGCTCAGCATTTTAGTTCAATATGTCCACTCCTCTGATTTGGTTACATATTACTATTTTGGTAAAGATTTATACCATTCTCAACTCTGACTTTTCTCCTACTTTTCTAGATTTATTGGCAGTCTTTTCTGTTTTTCATGTTATTCATATATCTGTTGCCTTGTTTTTGAAAAGTTTTCTCTTCAGAAAGCTGGTTCCAAGGTTCACCTGGGAACTTGTTAGAAATTAAAATCCTCTCCCGCCCTCAGACTAGGTTCAGCAAACAGTCCTTTACCTGATAAAACAGGAAAGCTATATACATAGTTCCTTTGTGCAGAAATCTGATGGTGCCAATGTCTACTATGGAAGAGACTGGGACCCTTCCCTTTTGAAAATGCCACCATCTTCCCTAGGAAACTTAAAATAAGATTCACTCTGGAAAGAATTAACAAGAAAACACTAAAAGACTCAGAAGAAAAGGATGTGAAACACAAGAAAATTCTTACTAGAGGAGAGTTAAGATGAAAAAGAAAATTGTAGCCCTAGTTGTGTGGCTCAGTTGGTTGGAGCATCGTCTGGTACACCAAAAGGTTGCAGTTTTGACTTCTGTTCAGGGCACATACCTAGGTTTTGGTTTGATCCCCAGTCTGGGCATGTTCGGGGGCTGTGGGGAGGGACAGCAAACGATCAGTGTCTCTCTCTCCCTTCCTCTCTCTCAGAAACCAATAAGCATACCCTCGGTTAGGATAGGAAGAAAGGAAGGGAGGGAGGGAGGGAGAGAGGGAGGGAGGAGGGAGGAAGGAAGGAAGGAAGGAAGGAAGGAAGGAAGGAAGGAAGGAAGGAAGGAAGGAAGGAAGGAAGGAAGGAAGGAAGGAAGGAAGAAAATTGTAAAAATTTTTGCTAGCAAAGCTCTGGGTTGACCCATGAGCATTGAAAGTCTTCCCGGGCCCCTGCCTCCTGTAAAAAAAGTAGTAGATACTCTATTTCTATTTTACTTCTTTAAATAAAAAATTGTAATGTTTTCAAGAGTTGTATTTCCTTTGCTCTCCCACCTTAAATAAAAGTCATTGTCACACTATTCAATGAATTGACTACTTTGTTTCTATCTTGTTTATTTTTTAGTGGAAAATATCACAAATGTGAAACAATACAATATAAGAAAAACACTGTGGAAAGGTTTCTTTTTTCTAACTACTGATAGGTACAACGATAATCAAAATTGTGCATGAACTTTTGTTGAAAATAATTGCTTTTTCTCTACTTGAATTTAAACAATATAAAAAATCAATATTGACTAATACAAATACATGTCAAGTCATAACTCTAAATATTCCTTGCTTATGGAGGTAAGACATAAATGGAAGTTATGAATTATACTAAACTTACTAATTATTTTCCTTATGGTATGGAGGACCACATGATACTCCTTGAGGGTTTCTTTTTTCTTCTTTTTATAAGGGTATGATGTTTACCTGGGTTTTGTTTTGCTTTATTGCACAGAGATGTGAAGCCACTTAGCTATCTTTCAGTTCTGCTGAAATTTTCAGAAAGCTGGCACTTAACTTAAAAAAGCAAAAAATCCCTAAAACTAAAATTGCTCTTAATTTCAGAACATTTCAGAACAGAAATTAAGAACAATTGCTCTTAATTTCAGAACAAAAAATGTTTCAGAACATTTTCAGAATGGGGCTTCATTTCTCTAATGTCTTACAGATATAAATTTAAAATTATATTTTATATCTATATTTTTATATTAAATAAATGCCTATCAAGGATAAAAAAATCAGAAAATAAAATAGAAATTAAAATGCTAGGATTGTTCTATCATATTACAATGAAATTTTTCATACTGATAGAGTACAAATTAATGTGGAACATAAAAATATTAAACAGTATTTGGTTCAAGATGGTGGGGGAAAGGCATTTAAAGAATTTTATTTTTTTTTCTGGAAATCCTGCAAAGACTACAGAAAGAGCAAAATATAGACATCCACCTTCAGGTTCAGGGAAACAAGTAAGTATCCACAATAGTAAACCAAACACTCTAAAATACCAGTTAGGTGTAAGCCTCACTCTTCACATCCAGACAAAAGTGAAAATGCTGAATAATGCCTCCAGTTTTGCTGATAGGAATACAGTTGTTTTCATCTTGTTTGGCTTGACTTGAGTAGCTTGATTATTATCTCAAGTTTTCTGTGTTGGTAGGCTTCCCTTTTCCTGATTCTTTTACTACACAGAGCAGAATCACCATCTTCTGGTATGATTCCTGTTAGGTTAATTCAGATCCCAGTTGTCCTATGAGCTCACATTTTATCCAGGAAATTCTTAAGTTTTATTTTAAAAGTTCTCAAATACGTAGTTTTCAAACTACCTGCTCTCAAAATACTCTTCTTATATTTTAACTGATTTCTGAGGAGCACTTTAAGCTTTCCAGAATGCCTAATATGTGTGTTCTCAGTTTTTCTTCAGTTCAGGAAATTAAATTTCATTGAAAGTTATTAATTCAAATTAAGGATGGAGTTCTGATGTGTAAGATCGTTGTCCATATTTGAAGGTTTTCATTATGGGAGATGGATCAGAATTATTCTGGAGGCTTCCAAGAAGACCCAGGAATCGGAGTTACATTGGGACTTAGTTTAATAATCAGAGATTTTGCAAAGGTAAAATGAACTGTCCTGGGTGGTACTGTTCCCATCTCCAGAGCAATTCAAGCAGCAGTTGTATGTCCCTAGGGGATCCGTGTGTATTGCAGACAAGATTGAAGCATCGCTTAGGTTTTTGGTGATAATGGTCTTTATGGCCTCTGATATTTTATGACTTTATACAACTGTACTGATCATTTACAATAGTTTAGATTTTTGAATACTGAAGGCAAGGCAAATGTTTGGATTTATGTTTTGTACCTAAATTACAATGGAGAAGATCATATGCTATTCAAAGTCATCATCTATGAAATTTTGATGTTCCTGAGAAGTTTCCTACTAATTAAGAGAATAGATTTTAAATTATTAATTACAGGAAGCCTCCATTAATAAAATATGGATAGTTAAACATGTAAAAAGAGTTACATGTTTATGTAAGATTTATCACTCATTATTCCTCAGCTTCAAAAGAGATTTGAGCTGGATGTGTGGCAGAGAAGCTTGTTGTACTATGCATGTGAATATTAGCCAATTTTGTGGAAACAAGGTTAATCTCCTATGCTCCTGTGTTGCCCTAGTTATTAAAGCCACTTTGATAACCCATACTCATAGATGTCAAGTAGAAGAGGGGAAATACAGTATCATAAACTTGATTACAAATAATTGAAACACCACACTTACTTTAGCAAGATAATTATTGTTGTTTTCAGTGGGACCATACTCTGACAATTGTGAGATTTTGCCTAGTCTCACCTTCTGCCACTAGGAACATGTCCAGGCATATTTTAGAGGAGCAGATGGGCAGTAATAATGTGTTTCGTAAGTATATCACTCAAAATCTAAATGTCCTCTCACTTATTTATTTCCTTATTGTGCTATTATAGGAGTTTGGACTTCTTGAGCACTGTCGACAGCCATCTAAATTACCTCTATTTGAGGCATCTCTCATTCACAGGGTATTGTTTCAGTTGCTCATATGTGAACTCTTTTATTCCGACACTGTCGGCAATGGGCGTTTAGGCCTTTGCAGTACCTCTGCATCAACATATTTTGGAATGTGTATTTAAGGACTTTTTGTAAATTGGTCCACTAGCTTTTACAAGAAATTAGAATGAAATAAAATAGTATGAGAACTACAAAATGTAATCCTGTATGAAAATATCTTTCAGTTGTAACTTATCCATTTTGTTATCATTACTGGTAAAATTATTTAAGTATTGCCTCTCATTTAAAAGAAAACTTCAGTAGAACTACTAGAATATGTCTGTGAACACTAGCTTGAGAAATGCTGGCTTATAATTTATATTTTAGCATATCTCTAGAATCATAAAATATATAACTTTAATCAAAAATAGCTATTGTTTATATCATATTTAATACCTAGAGTTGTCAATATTAAGTTTGATGAAACAAAACTCAGTATATAAGGCTATTTCCATTAGTTCTGAGTCATAATTGCTTATATATTATACTCTTTTTTTTACCATCCCCCCAAAATAGATCATACTCTTAAAATAGTCTATACTCAGCAGTAAAAAAATTACAAAGAAATCATTAAGAGGATTAACAAATGTTATGTATGAATGCAGAGTAATTTTACTGAAATATATCATAATTTTTTCTCCTATTGTTAATATATATGAATTGGGGTGGGTAAGATGCTAATTACAGGAAAGATAAAAGAGATGCTAAAATATTTTCCCTGAGATAACCATCTACTATGTAGATGATGCCAGTATCTTTCTAAGCACTTAACCTATGACTACAGCTTTAATGCTTACAAGCCCCTTTCAGCTGGTGATATTATAACTATATCCCCATTTTCTTTGTATGGATAAAGGACCTGAATCATGGAGAAGGTCACTGCTCCAGGGTCAGAGCTTAAAAATGACCAACTCGGGATTTGAATTGGACGGTCTGCTCCAGGCTTTATGTTCTCAACTCTCACCTTATACCATGTTAGTTTCTTCATTCTTCACTAATTTATTCACTGAACATAATCATCTAAAGCAAATAAAATTCTGCCAGTTTTGCATGTTAGGAAGCTTTTTTAATTTTTTTTCCTGACCAGCTTTAGGATGGCACTTGAGAAACTGTCATTAATTTGGCTTTTCTCATCTACAGACAGTACATTTACATCTCTGCAAAATTAGCAATTAGTTCCTTGGCTTGCCTGCAAGCATTTTTACATAACTGCTAAGATAATAAACAACTCCTACTTCTCCATAAGCAGGGTTATCTGTTAGAATGCAACAGGAACAAAAGGGCCAAAATTCTAAATGGCCAGTGATCATCTAAGAAGCAGTATTTGCCTGCAACAGACCTCACACAGGCGCTCAGTGGCCATTGTACACGGTTCCCTGTGCCCCTCCCTCGCCCCCAGCACTGAGCCCCTGCTGCTGGAAGTCAGCATAGATTAGATTTCTTTCTTCTCTAAAGTTGCTTACAAGGTAACATTTATTTATGGCACATTTCCTAAATTAAGGTAATTTTCAAAAATAAGTCTTAAGTATATGTTAACTTAAAATCACTTATAAACAAATTGTACATATAGAGAACAGACATTCCTTCGATATCCTTGTTATTAGCATTTTCACATGCAGCCTTCTTCAGAAATGCAGCAGGACCAAGCAGAGGCTTTACTGTTGTTTAATCAGAGGGCTAACTTGGACTTTCTAACGTGCCTTTATGGGCCACTGCCATGACCATTGTGAGCTGGACTCAGCAGCGATGGGCAGCAGACTACCTTTGTTTCATGGGCACTTTTCTCTAGAAGGCAGTTAGTTTAAAAGGTAAATGAAACAAACTGAGTGCGGAAGGCGCAGCCTCGGACTACTTTCCCTAAGGCAGAAAGCAAAGAAGGCTGCCTGGGCATCTCTCACCCGCTGCTGCGCTGCCTGACGCACTGGGATGTAAATCACTTGAGTTTTGTAGGAAGACCTCTAAGAGCTGGTCCTTTAAATTTGGAAGAACTTGATGCTTAATAAAAAGCAGGTTCCCAAAAGTCTTGAAGGACTATGACCCAACAGCTCGTTGAGCACAGATTAATCCAAAACTTGACAAGATTGCCAAAATACTGTTGACTTTATTAAGACACCTAATTATACTTTTTGCTACCCAAAGTGAAAGTTTGGAGCCCTGAGAATTCCCAAGCAGTCATGTTCATTTGACCTACCTACAGCTCAAAAGCATCTTGATATAATGACTTTGATACTACAGAAAATTTAAATTTCTCCCTGAAGGCAAATTAAAACTCGCCAAGAAGTAGGTGAATTAAACCATTAAGGCAATGGTCATATTAAATGGTATGTAATTTAGACTGCTGAGCCCCAAACTTTCTAGTTTCAACTTTCTCTTTTGACACATCCTATTCAAAAGTTTAAAAAAAAAAGTGTCCAGTTTGTTTAGAGAATCTTAGCATATTTCAAATTGGACCCATTCGCCTATTGACCTTAGTAACCTTCTTATTAATTTGTATTTATTTTAATTGTATAAAATGGTAATAAGCTTTTATTATATTTGTAGAAATAATATTTCTTTGTTAGCTGTTGGCCATGTTATTTTGGTTATTGCGTTCACTGAAGATAGTTTTTCAGTAATATGTAGACAAAAAGCCTTTTTTCTTTTCTTTATAATTTTTTCTATTTGTAAGATTAGAAAGCCTTCCCCTTCCAGGATAACAAGCACTTAACACTATCACTGTTCTTGCTTTTACATGTTGTCTACAGTTTCTATCTTTAATTCTTCTGGGTGTTATTTTGGGCTTTCTTTAAAAGCAAAGCAGATGTCGCCTCTGCTTAAATTTATAAAACGTGTTGATTTGGGGAAACTGGCCTCTTTCCTAAATATAAGGGCATTCTGTGGACCCAGGTTCTCCACTTCTACTGTGTTCCAGGCTTCAGAGATGGAGTTAGTCACGGGCAGAGAGAGCTACTGGTGGCCTTGCTCAGGGACGGAAGTATGAGATGCAGGCCGAGGCCCACTTTGTGGGGTTTCATCAGGCTCTGCCAGGCCCCAGCGTGGTTGACCCAGCCAGGGAGCCCCCTGCAATGTGGAGAGGGGTAGTCTGGTTTAAAAACTCAAAATAAATCATCCCACTCATATCGTTTCACTATTATCAAAGATAGGAAGCTGCCTTCTCTTTTTTAATGCATATGCCTCTTAGGCTAAAAGCTACATCATTAATTTAACTTGAATTATTAGAAAAGGGTAGATCATTTGTTCTGAGCACAGAATCTTTTCTAGGGACACTGGCTAACCATTGGAGCAATGCGCAGCCTTTTGAAGTGTCAGTGATAAGCACAGCTTTCCCTCATTTTCTTTCTTTGAATTCCCCCTTTCTATATCATATTTATCTGTGAACAGACATGGACAAAGGTTCTATTGTTCAAAGTTACATCGGGTTGGATGTAGGCTAAAGAACTTCTCCAAAATGACAAGATGGGAATAAACTTGTTTTGAGTGCCTCTGCCAAGCACCATGTTTGACTTTCTGGAACTCATAGCCTAGGTCGACAGGCAGAAAGACCAGATGACAGATAAATGCAAGACAAAGACATACAAAGGTAGACAATACATTTAAAAGTTAAGTTGTCTTCCATATATATTGAGTATATTAGTTTAGTGGTACAATTACAATATTATGCATACAGTGTTTGAATTTTAGAGATGAAAGGGAATCTAGAGGCCACTTTGGAGAGTCAGACTTGACTAGAAGGAAAGAAGACTGGGCCCACATCCTCCCCACTAAATATCCCTCCACACTCACATGCATATAGCAGCTAATGAGTGAGGGTATAAATGAAACGGGGAGAAGGGAGGGGAATGGTGCCTGTAATAGAAAATGAGAAACTAGAAATAGGAGTCATTTGAGACAAGCGTATTTCTTTTTAAGGGTAGAATTGGTGAGTAATGAATACTATTCATGACCCTGACCGTGGGCTCGTCTGTTTACCTCTCTAAGCATCAGGGTCCTTATATGCAAAAACATCTGAGACAGGGTTGTAGCTCAAGGTTGGAAAAGATGAACTCCGCTCAATCCTTGTAATTCTAGAAAAAAAATAATTTAGAACTAAATCTCAACCATACTAATATGGGTAGTGTTGAGAGAAACAAAATACATTTATAAGCATGCTAAGACTTCACTTAGGGGAAATATTCTAGGAAAAAGCACGGCTAGAAATAAATATAAATAAAGCTATATTAAAGCCAAGGCTACAGTAAGAGACAAAGAAGGACACTACCTAATGATAAAGGGAACAATCCAACAAGAGGATATAACCCTAGGAAACATTTATGCACCCAACGGGGGAGCACCTAAATTTGTAAAGCAAATAATGATGGACATAAAGGGAGAAACTGACAGAAATACAGTTACAGTTGGGCCTTTTAACACCTCATTGACTTCAATGCATAGATCTTTCAGAGAGAAAATCAACAAGGAGACAGCAGCCTTAAACAACACACTAGATCAAATGGATTTCATTGATATCTTCATAGCATTTCGCCTCCAAGCATCAGGATACACATACTTTTTATGTGCAAACGAATGTTTTCTTGGTAGACTATGTGTTAGGACACAAAACAAGTCTCAATAAATTTGAGAAGATTGAAATCATATCCAGCATTTCTCTGACCACAATGATATGAAAACTAGAAATTAATCACAAGAAGAATGCTGAAGAATATGCAAAAGCATGGAAGCTAAATAACATGTTATAAAGAAAGCTATAGGTACCTATGGGACAATGAAGCATATTTGTGGGTCTTTATAAACTAGAGAAATGACAAGAAAAAAATTTTTAAATGCATAGTTTATATAAGTAGAAATAAAAAGGAAGCAGGGTAAAATACCGTCAACATCAGGAAGGAAAATTGTCTTAAAATAATATTTACAATAAATGTTTTGAAAAATTCAATATATTTTCTACAAGAGACACTTAAAGCTTAGGAAAGGATAAAAAGGAAGAGATGAAAAAAAGATATGTCAGGAAAATATAGATTGAAAGAAAGCAAGGATAGCAATTAATTAATTTTAAGTCAAATGTATTTTTAAAGCTAAAGGCAACACACAAAACAAAGAAATGTTCTATAGAGGTTAAAGGGAAAATATACCAACAAGATGTAACAATTACAAACATTGACCCACCTAACAATATACTGTATTTTGCCATGTATAATGCACACCCTCACTTTTGTGTGTATTATACACAGATCATTATATCCATTATTATACCCATGGTATGTAATCATCATACCCATGAATAAATGTGCATTCTTGTTTTTCCCTAAAAAATTTGGGCAAAAAAAATGCACATTATACATGGCAAAATATGGTGATCTAAAAATACACAGAGTAACATATGAAAAAGTGAGAAGAGATACATAAATCAAACATTGTGGTTACTTTAAAAAGTAATGAGGTAAAGCACACATATAGTAAAGTATATAAATATACCCAATTAATCCCACCTAGATGAAAATATAGGCAATTTCTAGCACCCAAGAAGTTTCCCTGTTGCCCATTCTACAAAATTAACTTCTATCATCATGATTCATTGGTCTACTCTTGAACTTTATATAAATGAAACCATTCAGTGTGGAATCTTTGGTATGTCATTTAAAAAAATATAATCTTTATTCTATTTCTTCTTACTATTTAGTCCCCTTACATTTTTAATTCATCATTATGTCTGAGATTTTCATGTTGTGTGTAAACCAATAGTTCATTCTTTTAAATTGCCACATAAGACATTGCTGTGTGATACCACATAAGACATTGCTGTGTGATACCACAATTTATTTCTCCATTCTTTTATTGAAAAGCATTTTGGTTGGTTCCTGTTTTTACCTGTGAACATTATTGTATACATCTTTTGTAAACATATGCACTCGTTATTCTTGGGTAAATACCTAAGAGGAGGAGTGCCATGTCCATGTAGGAGTATGGTTAAATTCATTAGACACGGTCATTGTCTCAAATCACTTTCCCCTGCAGCCAGTGAGAGTTCCAATAGTCACATTTCTTTGCCAACGCCTGGTATTGTTCATCTTTCAAATATAAGCCACTGTAGTGGGTATGTAGTGGTATCACATGGTTTTGATTTGCATTTTCCTGATAACTAATGATTATAAGCACTTTATCAGTAGCTTACTGGTCATTTGATTATCCTCTTTTATGAAGAACCTATTCAAGTCTTTTGCTCATTTTTTAATTGGCTTCTTTTTCTTTTTCTTACTGGTTTGTAGTTCTTTATCCTACTCCTTTGTTGGACACATGCATTGCAAATATCTTCTCACAGTCCAGGACTTGCCTTTTGCTCTATTAATAGGGTCTTTTGATGAACAGTAGCTCTTAGTTTCAATGACATCCAGTGGTTTAAGATTTCATTTTTCTTGTCTTCCTCAGGGAAAAGAAGGTATTTTTCTATGCTTCTAAAAGTTTTATTGTTTTACTTTTCCCATTAAGTTTTATG
This sequence comes from Mormoops blainvillei, assembly GCA_004026545.1. Classification (NCBI taxonomy): domain Eukaryota; kingdom Metazoa; phylum Chordata; class Mammalia; order Chiroptera; family Mormoopidae; genus Mormoops; species Mormoops blainvillei. The sequence continues at coordinate 134,065 of PVJD01004130.1, read as the reverse complement.
ATCCATTTCAAATACATCTTTCTGTGTTTCAAATACAGTTTGTGCACTGTATATTGTCAAGGCCAAGGTTTGTTTATTTTCAATCTGTTAACTTTTATTAAGAAAACCAACCTTTCCTTACTGAATTGCAGGGGAAGCTTTGTTGTGAATCAGGTGACTGTATAAATGTGGATCTATTTCTGAACTTTTCTTTTTTCCATTTTACCTTGTGAACAGAAACCAGGACTGGGTTTGCAAGGCCAGAGGTAATAATTTCCCAAGAAGCTATTTATAGATTGTGACATGAATGCTTTTGTCTTGTTAGAATTCTTTTAATTCTTACTCCTGACTTACTTTCTATCTGTTTATAAGAACAAAGATGATAGTGAGCTCCAGAACATGCACTGGCAGTGGTGATTCTGGAAATATTTTACTGTAAATTTTATGTCTACTTTTTCTAATAGAAAAAAAATTTTTAACAATATAAAATTTCCTATGTTCCTTAACCAAATATACAAAAAATAAAGAGAAACTACATGAATGCCCAGGGAGCCTGTATTTTGCATTATTCATAATTCATTTTCCATATTCCCAGTTGTGTATCTTAACACCCACTGGAAGCAATCTACAAATGTTTTGAGATATCAGAGAAATAACAGATAGAGGGATTTTTTCTTTCCTTTCCCTGTTTTTTATGCATAAGAAAGCACATCAGCCCTGGCTGGTATGCTCAGTGGATTGAGTGCCAGCCCTTGAACCAAAGCGTCACCAGTTCGATTCCCAGTCTAGGGGACATGCCTGTGTTGTAGGCCAGGTCCCCAGTAGGGGGCGGGCGAGAGGCAACCACATATTGATGTTTCCCTCTCTTCTTCCTCTAAAAATAAATAAAAAACTTTTTTAAGAAAAGAAATCACATCAGTTTACCTTTATCTTTGAAGTTAATATAATTATATATATTCATGCAATCTCTGTATTTGCGGTAATATTTTATATTATCTTTTAATTAGAAAAGTACATTCTTAGCTCTTGTGAATGAAAATAGCTATAAGAAGACATTTATATACACTTTGGTTGCGATGTTTGTATGAAATTAAGTTCCATATATTCTTCATAAACTGACAACTAAAAATTCTCCTAATGTAAGTATTGAGCAGTTTCTCTGATGCACCCAGTGGAAATAGTTTATGAAGTTCAATTCTCTACAAGTATTTGGCCACTGAACACTTAATACCCTGTGAACATTTCTTAAATCTATATGAGAATGCAACTGGCTCCTATAAAAAGAAATTTCTCCAATATGTGATTTATTTGTGAAATTATGGATTTCTCTTTCTTTCTTCCTAGATTTCACTCATGCTTCCTCTAAATGTTTGAAAAACCCCTTTGTGTCCCATCTAACACAAAAGCTTGTTGATAAATTACAGATACTGGAATCATTCAGGCAAGGAAATTTCTATTAAGAGAGTAAATTTAGAATAAGTCAGCATTGACCAACAGAAGTCAAATTTGGCTAATTAGCACTGTGGACGACCTGCAGTTTGTTTGCACTCACAATACACACAAATTAATGATTAAAAACGAACTGGATTTTTGCCTGAGATTTTTCTATGAATATCTTAGTCTGTGAAGATAAGCCAAATAGAGCTAAAGGATATATATGTGAAAAAGGTTATATAGTTGATCACATTTCCAGCTCAGTTATTTTTGAATCATGTAAACTGATGTAAGGAGCACTGGAGGCATTTTTGTATCAGCCCAAGAAAAGCTTATTTAAGTTTCAAGATGGCTAATAAACACTTTTTACTTGAAAAAAAATTTACACCTATACTTTAATCCTTTTACAGATATGATTAGTCTTCTGAAAACTTTAATTCCTTTGACAAAAAGTAATTTTCATACATGTCATGTTTTTCATGAAAATTATACTTCATTTAAAAGAAAAACAAAATTTAATTGTGCAAATAAAAAAGGTTGTATCTAATGAATAGTATAAATGAAAACAGGGGTCAAAATATTTAATATATTTGCTAAAATTATTTTGAAACAAAAATACAAATATTAAATAATCTTTAAATGCTACTACACCACTAATTTTGTAATGGAAATTAAAATATTTTATTTGTAAATTTTTGTCTTAAAATCTCTATCCCAAGGAAATAATATAGGGAAGAGAGAAGAGATATTTTTTGTGCTCTTTGTAAATACAGGGATGTCATTTGCATGTATGTCTGAGTGTGCTATAATTGGATTTCTGTGGGTTTTTGGTAGTGGTTGGGGTTAGGGTGGGAAGCTTAAATACTAAGAAACAGAATAACAACAGCATTGATAAAGAAGCTTAGGAAGACCACCCTGCAACATCTAATTAGTTAGTGTTTTAAAAACATATAGAATCTTTTAAACATCTTTCTAGGAATGTATAAATATTTGTATAGCACTTTTCAATACTCAAAACACTTTCACTTAGCCTTCTCTCCTCATCACAACAAACTGTGAGGTTTATTTTTTATAGGTAGGAAAATTCAGGCTAAAAAAATGTTACATAATTTAATCAGCGATTTACTTTAGAGTCCATATTTGAACCCAATTTCATGAACCAAAAATGTTTTGCTCCTTTTCAGAATTTTCCTTTTATGATACCCACAATTCTAAGCAGCAAGTTTTGAGTAAAACATAGAAATTTCCAAGAGAAAACACATACTAAAGCTCCCAAAAAACTTTAACAAGAATATTGTAAAAGTAATTTTAAAGAATTGATATTCTACAATGTTGGCCATTGTCCATTTTGCAATTGTGGCCTTTTAAGTCAATGCTACATGTGCTATAAAAGGCATTTTGCTTTGGCACCTCTAACCAAAATAAAGCTTTTGATTTTCACTGTTACATGAATACATAGAATCATTTGATGTCAGATATTATTAATGGAGAATTTCTGAACTTCATTCTAATCATAACTTTTAGTGACAAGCTCTGTAATCAAAAGAATTAGAAATAAGATGGTAGTGAGCACTGGGGAGGCATTTTAGCATGTTGAAAGGACTAAAATTATCAAGATTTATGTATTTCCAATTCTAGGTTGGTTTATTCTAATAAACACTACAGAGAACATATGGAGGGAGAAAATCAGGTTTCTTCTGGGAAACGAGTAAAAACTGGAAAAGTTTAAAGAAATAATTCAATATTCACCTGGAAAATTTTTCTTAGAGGCTGTGGATGTGTGGCTGGAATTTTAAGACAATGAGTAGTTCAGCAAAAACAACATGAATTTGGCTATATAAAGGAGACATGATAGATCATAATTTTACTTTTAAAAGCATCAAAAACAATTAAAAATTTTAAAAAGAACAAAAAAAATGCTAAAACTTTTGGAGAAAAGGAAACCATCATGCACTTTTGGTGGGATTGTAAAACATTATGGGGATTCCTCATAAACTAAAAATAGAACTACCATAAAACCCAGCAATCTCCACTTCTGGGTATTTACCTGAGGAAACAGAACACACTAATTTTAAAAAATATATGCATCCCTATGTTCATTGCAGGGTTATTTACAATAGCAAAGATATGGAAGCCACCTAGGTGCTCACTGGTAGACCAGTGAATAAAAAAAGAGTGATACATATATACAATGGAATATTATTCAGCCATAAAAAAAAGAGTGAAATCCAGCCCTGGTTGGTGTGGCTGAGTGGATTGAGTGCCAGCCTGTGGACCAAAGGGCTGCAGGTTCGATTCCCAGCAGGGTGCATGCCTGGGTTGTGGGCCAGGTCTCCATTCGGGGGCCTGAGTGAGAGGCAACCACACATTGATGTTTCTCTCCCTCTTTCTCCCTCCCTTATCCCCTCTCTAAAAAAAAAACAAAAACAAAACAAAACAAAAAAACCCTTAAAAAAATAAGTGAAATCCTGCCATTTGCTACAACATGGATGGACCTACAGGGTATTATATGCTAGAGATATGTCAGAGGAAAAATAATTAACATATGATTTTATTTATATGTGAAACCTAAAAAACAAAACAGGAACAAACTCACAGACAACTAACTGCTGGTTGCCAGAGGGAGAGGGATGGAGAGATGGGTGATAAAGGTGACGGAACTAAGAAGTGCACACTGTCAATTACAAATCACAGAGATGCAATGCACAGTAATAGGGAATATAGTCAATAATATACTAACAACTATGTATAGTGACAGATACTTTCTGAACTATGGCAATCACTTCAACAAGGTATATAACTGTCTAATCACTATGCAGTACACTGAAACTAAAATTGTATGTCGCCTATAATTTAAAAACAAAAAATTTAAAAAACACTTGAACCACTGAAATGACAGCATTAACTGAAGGGGGCTGAGAGGAGAAAGCTAGGAAATGGTGCGGGAGAAGGACGCATCTGTGTGTGGACAGCATTGAGAAGGCATGTCTCCAAATGAGACTACGCAGCTGGACAACTTTGGCCACCTGACAACCTTGCTCCAATTTATAGTTCACTAGGCAGACTTATGATCATTCTCTTTGACGACAAAACTTCATCAATTACTATACTATATACCCTTGGCCACTGTTACTCATCACAAATGAGTATGGTTTTGGTTTATACCAGAACCGCACTCGCTCTGGCATGGCCTAGCTTCATGCAAACATGGAAAAACTTGGACTACTGACTCATATCTTTGTCTTTTAGGAAACAGTTTGAGTCAGGATATTTTGAAGACAGCAGCACTGACATGCTTATGAAAAAGCGGTAATTTAAGTAACAAGACAACTAATAGTGTGTGTGTTCTGAACAAGGAATTATCACTTAGTTGATGTGAAATTTCAACGCGAGATCTCAACTGAGAATACTGATTATGGAGAACACAAATGGTCAGTTAGTTTTTCAATAAAATGCAAACTTCATTGTTTGAAAAGCCTCTCTAATGTTTTTAAGAGTGCACAACTGTTTGTAGTTATCACTGGTTACTGTAGAGGTGCTTCAGGAAATATCAGGTATGTAAGTTGGAAGGTGATCTCTGCCTGAAACTCCAGATCCCCATGGAAATATCAGGATCAGTGATGAAGTCTCATATACAGCAGGGTTTTTACTGCGTACTCAATATATGATGATACAATTATTTGTAAGGCATCTTAAAATTTTTTATTATGCACATTTTTAGTGCTAATTTTTAGTAAGAAGAGGCCTCATTCTTTCTTGGATTCTTCAATACCGCAGGATAATTTGGGGAATATTCATAAAAATTTATTTTTTTAAAAAAGGACCTGATTAAGTATATAGGAGCATAAAAAAATTAAGTGTATAGGAGCATACAGAAAAATATACACTTCTACTACACCAAGTATTATGTTTTTAAAAAATACCTCCATATATGGTGACATCCCCAGAAATACTTCTCAAGCAGGTTGGAAGAAGAGATTATCCTGTTATACATGATTATGACTGGAATTGCTGAGAGAATTCGGGCATCAGATAGGCTTGAGATTAGGCCTACCCTTGGTAGGAGTTAAGTTTAAGAGCTCATTTTTTAAGAAATCAAGCAGTTCATGTCAGAAGCCTGAGCTCCCTAAGCAGACATCTACTGAGTAGAACAAAAATCCAAAGAGGTTACAAGTGACACCTACATGAGCTATTCATTGATTAATATTACTACTATGACTAGTGGAGGAATTAATTAGTGGCATTTCTAAATCAGTTGAAGAAAAGAATATTACAATGTCAATTTGGTTTGCAGCCCGGCACTCCACTGAGCCATACCAGCCAGGGCTAAAACATCAATTTAGAATTAGACTGTCAGAAGCATCCTTTCTATCAGATTGCACAAAACTGGAGAGATCCTTCTGAAGCAACACAGACCATGTGCTAAAGGGCTCCTGGAAGCCACGAGTACTGGAAATTCCTAAATTGCCAACACTTAATTACTGTGATAAGTTAGGATGAAGGGATTCTGCCTCTAACAGGCATAACACCCTGAAAGAAAAAGGATGGGTGACATCTGTTAAAATGCTTTAATGACACAGCATTTTAATAGGGCATGAACACTAAAGACATACCCTGAGGTACATTCTTACGTGACACAAGCATCCTACTATTGCTTTGATTAGGTAAGTACATGTTGAATTTTGTTATATTGAGGCTTGCCACTTGCTTCCACTATTAGAACCTATATGGTTACTAGGCCTTATTAGGTGGGAATGAAATAACTGGTAAAGCTCAGTCTAAATGGTCTCCAAGTCTGAAACTCCTAAGAAGTATGTGAACCAAACAGCTTTCATCTGACTGTATAGTTTCATTACTACATTAATAATTGTTTGGAAGAATTTCAATCTTACCCAAAGATTACAAATTATACAAAGTATTTTTAAAAATTGGTCAAAGATAGCTTGTTTATATTCTGAGTATGACTAAACATAAAAGCTATCAAATAGCAAACACTATTTTTTAAAAATAATTTTTTAAAAATTTTATTTTTAGAAAGAGAAGGAAGGAGGGAGGGAGGGAAACACCAATGTGCGGCTGCCTCTTGCACACCCCCTACTGGGGATCTGGCCCACAACCCGGCATGTGCCCTGATTGGGAAATCGAATCGGTGACCCATTGGTTTGCAGGCTGACGACGCTCAGCCCACTGAGCTATACCAGCTGGGGGCAGACACTAATATTTTTAACTGTTCCCAGTTATCACTAGTTAGCTTAAGTAAAAGAGGTAAATTTATGAAAATTAAACATTAGTTTTCTGACTTTAGGCTGCTTTAAATTACAGCTGTTTTAAATCTTCAAGGATATCTATAGCTAAATATCAAAGGGCAATAGCTATTTTAAATCTAACTTCAAAAAAAGTGTGATGGTTTATGATTTTTTTTTTTTTTTTGCAATTACTACTCCTACATTGTGAATCTTTGTTGGCTCTGTGACTTAGTTTGACCAATAAGACTGTGGTAGAAGTGATATAATTTGACATCCAAGCTTCTGCTTTTCATTGCCACTTTTAGGAATGCCTTTGTCATTGTTTAGAAACCTAGGATGTTGTGACAAAGCCACAGAAGTAACCAAGGCATCCCTGATGACAGCCCTAACCAATCTCCGGACACCTGAGTGAAGACATTATGAAACATCCAACCCAAGTGGAGTCAACAGATGACTGCAGCTTTGCAAGCATATGTTATTTTAAGCCACTGTTTGGAATGAGCAGTTATGCATCACTTGATACAGAAACTGGTACCAGGAGTGAGGAATAGCCATAACAAAAACCTAGAACATTTGGCACTGCCTGGCCAAGACTAGAATAGTGAACAAGCTCTCTGTGAAGGCTGGAAAAGAAAACAAACTACTACTGGAAGCTGGAAAGATGGTGACATGCAGTAGCAAAACAACTGGCAAAACTAACAAATGTGTGCTTCTGGCTGAGTTTCCAAGAAATGTTCAGACTGTCAATTGATTTATTTTAGCTCTTTAATGAGACACCATAAAAAGAGATGAAATAAACTGTTCTCAGTATGCAAGAATTTAGCAAAAACACAGGAGACTCAGGACCAGTTCCAGCAAGCTGACAATTCTCAATGAAATGGCTTCAAGGTCATGATCATTTGAGGGCATGATCAAGGCTGAGTATGCCCTTTAAGACTTTAGGTTTAAGGTAGTGCCTGGTAAAACCCTCTTAGCTAGACAAAATACTTCTTAAGAATCGTGTTTACCCACAGCTCTATACCATTTTAGATAGGTCTGTGTAAGTTTGATTTAGCATTTAAAGGGCATGTACAGAACTCTGAAGAGTTTTATAGGAAACCCACATAATTTTTAAGAGGATTGTACTTTGCTAAACACATACGCAGAAAAACATTTAAAACAAAAAAGGCCACCACTTCAGCAATCACAAAAGTCGACACCCATTTCTAATAAAAACACTCAACAAATTAGAAACTGAGGGAACTTCCTTTAACATAAAAGCTGTAAGTGAAAAACCCACAGTAAGTACCACAGACAAAGGTGAAGTGACTGATTTTCCTCCAAGAGCAGGAACAACACAAGGATGCTCATTTTCACTTTTATTGAAGACTACAGAATATTTCTGAAGAAATTAAAGAGGATATAAATAGACAGATATTATATTTATAAATTGGAAGAGTAAAATGGAAAAGTGAATCCTAAAATTCATATGGACTATTAACATTCCGTGTATATATCCAAAGAAATACTGAGATTGTTTAAGAAACAAAAAGGAGTGGGCCAGATAATTTTTAAGACTTCCTAAATTTTAGAATTTTTCTCTTATTTTCCAGGTAGAGGTGAAGGGAAGGGTTTAAAAACAAAGTTAGCCATCACCTTTTTAATGCCGTACTCTTGAATCTGAGGAGATAAACAAAGAACATCAGATATTCGGGAATACTGCCTGTATGAAATAAAAACAAAATGAGGGGAGGGACTGGAATAGGGGAAAAAAGGTGAAGGGATTAGCAACAGAACATATATGCATGACTCACAGACAAGTGTGGTGATGGCCAGGAGGAAGACGATGTGGGGGCTGAGTAAACGTGAGCCAGGGGAGCAGGAAATGGGGTCAACTGTACTAGTGTCAACAATAAAGTTAAAAAAGAAATTATGATACACTCATATGATGGAATATCTTACTGTTATGCAGACATTTAAAAGCATGTGACATACAGAAATGTTTGTGGTATGTTTAAAGAGTAGGTTAAAATAAGCATATGTAATTTGATACAAAAAATTAGTAAGAAAAAATTTCTTGGGAGACAATAGAGGAAATAAAAGAGAACTATAGAAAAACAGTATCTTCAGAGATGGGAGATGATGGATCCTATCATGAAAGGTAATCAGCACTCTTGGAAGTTAAAGCCATAATTGCCAACATAAATATTCAATGACATGGTTTAAATGACACACTGAGAAAACTCTCAGAAAAGACTAAAATTTATCAAATAGAAAATAGGAAATCAGAATACAAGGGAAATGGAGATCTAAAAGGTTTAACATGCATATGAATAAACAAAAAATTTAAAAATTCCCCCTAATGGTGTAGGACGTGCATCCTTAGGTTGAAAAGATTCACTGATTGACTAACAACAAGAGACTGGAAACTGCAAGAAATTGTTGTGCCATTTTACAGTTCTAGGTCTAATAAGCTCTTAAGAATGTCAGGAGACCACAGGAGTGGGGTAAAAATACAAATGGAATAGCATTAGTTTTCACAATAACTTGGAAAGCAAAAACCAGTAGAGTTGTTTCTGAAAAATTCGGTATTCAGTTAACCTGTCAAGTGTGAGCCTATTTGTAAATTCAGAAAAAAATTTTCCTGTTTCTTTCCTAGAAAGTAACTTGATCATTAGCTCCTGCAAGAAAGCCCAAGAAACAATGGCTTTCTAACAAAAAATGTTAATGTTACTGCATATTCTTAGAATATGCTATATTAGGCTTAGAGAGCAACCAGATCAGTTTGAAGCAAAACAGCTGATGTTTCCAGGATGAAGTCTCTGAGAAAAATGTCACTTCATAGAATAAAATGTGAAGAAGCATTTGAAAAGATTAAAGCTATGGTAATTACATAATGCACATACACACGCATACACACACAAACCAGAAAAGCTTCAAATAAAGACTATGAACTATACAAGAATGGAAGTGTATTCATAGTTCAGGACTTGGCTCAGTAGGCAAGATAACGTAAATGCTAATAAACCAACTAGAAAGCAACAAAGATAGAAGCAGAGACAGTTCTCATGAAACAAATCTTCATATCATATGAGAAAGTATATCGATAATGTAAATTAAATTGATTTATCAAGAAATAGCAGTATAGTTATATAATTTGGAACATAAGATAAAAATTGATAAAAAAGTAAAAACTACCTCTAGGTGGAAAAACTGAGACACACGACAGGGTGCTTAGGGACATACTAATTTCTTTTTGGTTATATACCACGATAATTTTTTAAATAAATAAAAATAAAAATTTTAAATAATTTTTACTCATTCTGTTCTTAGTATATCCAGGCTCCCTTGTCAAAATAAATAAAACTATTCACACAATTTACATATACCTAAAGTTTACTTGAAATAAAACATGACTTAAATATCCACTCTTATAATAAAGAAAGCTGTATTTCTATTAGAACTTGAATAGCGAATTCACAGGTTTTTAAAGAAATGTTCACAAGAGCTAATATTTACTGAGTACTTAATCTGCTTTTTTGAAATTGTTCACATCAGTTTAGCTTTGTAAGTTTATCACTTAAGCTTCAAAATAACCTTATGAGGTTGGTCCTATTATTACACTATTTTATACATGAGAAAACTGCATTCAGAATTTATGCCAACTTGCCCAAAGGAACACAAGCATTGTGATGCCAAAGCTCACAGTACACTTTTCCTTAACCACCCAAAGTTAAGAATACAATTGGTGAGTTTTTATTTTCAGGTTTCATTTTTCTTTTTTAAATTTTTTTATTTATTGATTTTAGAGAGGGTGTGATGGGGAGAGAAAGAGAAACCAGTACTGATTTACTGTCCCACTTATTTGTGCATTCACTGGTTGACTTTTGTATGTGCCCTGATGGGAGATCGAATCTGAAACCCTGGAGTATTGAGATGGCTCTCTTACTAACTGAGTTACTCAGCCAAGGCTAGGTTTCATATTTCTTCTTTTTAACAAAGAAGATTGCATTTCCTTTTTGCTTTATAAACATATATATGAACACTGACAAGATGGATATAAGAAAAACTATAAGCAACAAAATTAAAGAGCAACATTAATGAGATGATGAATTTGATGTCATGCATCCGCCCACTACAAATCAACAATGACCACATAATAAATTTGAAGGGCACCAATTAAGTAAATATGGCCCACCTGGCAGATTCATTTAGAACCCAATCAAATCTGCTTTAAAAAAACCACTGTGTATATAAAGTAATTTATTGCTTTGGTATTCTTTGCATTAAGATGTCATGGAAGGATTAAATAGAAACATGTGAAATCATTTGTTCATTTATTCATTAATATGTTGTCAAATTCAGTTTTCTATACACTATGGTGTTTATTCCATTTTCTGTACTATTAGACATACATATTTAAAAAAATATTTAACTTATTTTTATGAAGAAATTAAATATTTTCTGGAAAAAAAATCATTTTATTGTTCTCTAGCAACAAACCTCATCCAACTCAACTAATTTAAATACTTTTGCTCCACAGCAATATGTCTAAAGATCTAGTTTACACAATTCTATTCTACATAACACTGTTTTACCCTGTTACATAGTATATAATTAAAGAACATTTTTGTAATAAACATGTTTTATATAATACAGAACAAGTTTTTCCCACATCCCAGCAATCACTCAAATATATTAAAAATGTATCCTTCTTAAAAGGCACACACATTTACAGGTTCAAATCTTTATTGTTTTAAAATTCTACATGTCTTTTACAATATTTTGTTATTTAAATGACCTCTAAATGGTTAATGTACAATGAATATTTTTTTTTCTGAAACTGAATCATGAATTTTAATTCCATCAATGTAATTATTCCAAACAGAATAATAAAGATGTTGGGAAGGTTTCAGTGCTCCATTTGAAGCTGTCAATAGCACACTCTTCCCTTTAGAACCCAGGTGACCAATCTGTTGAAAGTGCTTTTAAAGACTGTTAATTATGGCTGATCTTAAAAATCAATCAATCGAATGAGTTTCTTTTTGTTTTGAAACATCAAAGGGCATTTAAAAAAATAAATGAAACAATTTGCTTTAGTAATCCACAGAGGCAAACTCAAAATTATGATTATCTGCATGCAATAACACTCCTCTTTCTTTAGTTTTGAAGCACTTATACAGTATAAAGAATGTGTTAAAGAGTGCAAGTTTTTTGATATTGATTTCACAAAAGGACAAATGCTGGTAATAACAACTAACATTTAATATCTAAGTTCAAGCTAATGTATATGTATCAGGCAATTAACATGGCTAATCATAAGCCACAATGCACAAGGTACGCCCTTTGAGAAAATGAACTAGTTTGGTCCGTACTTCTAGAGTTATGTGGGTAAAAACAAAAACAAAACCATTTTAATTCAGCCAAGGGTCTTGATGAATTTACTATTCCTAAAGTGTCGCCAGTTAAAAAGTAAATGATGTACACCAATGAAGCATATTGTCACGCTGACTTCTGTATAAAAAGATGGCCTGCTGTTTTTGGAGTGATGAATGAACACTGTAGGACAAATCAGGAAAATGTCACTTTCTTCCATAAATTATACTTTCTTATTCCATGACACAGCTTTCACTCTGTAAAACTTTGTCCCCAAAGGAACTTTAAATCTGTTTTGTGCCTAAGGAGGAAAGAAATCAAATTACACAGGTACAAACATATCATACAACTCAATTCTAGAGTGGGGGTATGTGTAGGAGGGCTCTTTGTGAAACTATAAAAGATCTACCTCTCAGCAGGTAAAAATATATTGAGCCACTTATACTGATGGAAGAATATAGTACAAAGAATATAGTACAAAGTGAGCCATAAGTCATTATTTTAAAGCACCAGACTTAATACTACACAGTTTAAGTTCCATTAGTTTTGGAGCAGAGGGGCCCCAAATTACAGTGAGTTATGAAAAATGCTCACTAGATTTTGTATTGCATTGGTATTACTGACATTATAGTCAGGTACATTTTTAGCTATCAAATATTTTACTTCAATGGGGGTAGCATATGAAAACAAGAAAACATCAATGCTATTTATTCACTTTTCATCAACAGGCTGTGTTCTTTTTTGACAAAACACTAATACCAATAGTCACTGAACAGAAACTCATAGTGTTTCCCTATATAGACTGATGAATTATTGGTACTCTATACCTCTGTTATCTAAAGATAAAAAACATATATACTTATAAAATTGCTGGTTCAAATTCAAACTCATTAAATGCAAGTTCTAACTTAAGTGAGCAAAAAGGTCAAGGACAGGACTATTAAAGGTTTCTAGATAAAGTACTATAAGAATTTTCTACATAATTTCTCGGTTTATAATATATGACATAATTTTTACCTTTTTGGCTTGACAGTATTCCTTTTCCATTACTTTTCCAAGAACCCAAGGTCTTCTAGATGCACCTGAAGCTATTGAATCAAATCATTAGTTTCTTTTTAAAAAGTACAGTTGTAATTATCAAATATATAACTGCCAAAATCAAAACAGACTAATGCATTTCCAGGGGTGAGAGAATGTGTAAGACTTTTAAAGCCAGTGAAATCACAAAAAATATGTAACAATTTAAGAAACAACACTGAATTCATTCTACTTCTCAACCAGTAAGTTTCAGCTTTATTTACTCATTAAATATTGGTGGTAAGTCAAATCAGAGAACTAATGTAGTTAAAGAAATACAAATACTCTAAGTGAAAATAAATGTAGGAATTCTAAATTAGCTCAACAGTGCCATCTACTGAAAGTGCTAACAAAGATGACTTTTCCCATTCTGAAAGCAAGTTATGCAGACAAGATTTATTTTCCAGGTTCAAAGAAAGGTGCTGTATTTTGAGAGGCAGTGCTTTTAACCACCCATGCTCAAGGGCAGGAACTGCACTTTTCTCACACCTCTACTCCCCAGTGTCTGGCAGGTCTATGTGAACACAGTCGGTGCAAAATAAATAACTAACAAGTGGTAAGAAGCAAAGCAAGTCTAGAAGGGTAGTACTTGAGTGAAGGGGAGATGGGAAACATGGGAGGAGACGAGATGAAAAAGCTAGTCCTCATAAGCCCAAGTGTGACAAACTAAGAAGATATAAATACTCCTTCTCTTTAAATTCATCAGAAACTGTCATAAAAAGTTGACTTTACAAGTACTTTGGCCAATAAATTATCGTTTAGGCTAAAGCCTTTGAGATTCCCAAAAGTAGCCCAAATTGATTTTTAATCCATAAATATAAAAAATATATATACACAGAGACTATTAAATGATAGATAGAAGCCCCTGGACCATTCCAAAATGAAATGATTATGTTTTATGTATGAGGACTAATAAGTCCCACTGTCTCATGCATAAAAATACTCTAGTAATCCACCCATCCTCAGGGCAGTAGTACAGGGGTAGGTTAGCATTACCCCAATTGGAACACCTGCTCTGTATTCCTCAAAAAAAGGGTGGTGGGGGGGATTAGGGAGGGTATGGAGTTCCATGGTAAATTAAGATTGTTAAGTAAATTCTTCTCTGCAAGACTTGTGAGAGCCTTTAAAATGATAATATGCACAGTGAGTGTTTCTGAAATTTCAACACTCCCTATTCTTAGGATATGCACACTGAATATTTTAAAGATAAAGGATCATAATATAACAGCCTCATATAGTTCTAGAGATGAAAATGTGCACACAACATGTATATATTTATGTATCTGTACATTTAGACATACACAAAGATAACAGAAATGGGGCAAAATATTTAAAAAAGGTGAACATAGGTAAAGGTATATGAGGTTTTTGGACTATGCTTATTAAGCTACATTTTCGGGCAAATTTAAAAATCATTTTCAAGTAAAAAGTTTAAACAAATGAAAAACAAAAAGCCACACCAAAAAAAAAAAAATTACAGAAAAAATCACCACCACCAACAGCTACAACAGAGCAATCATGAGACACTGGCCTACTTAAGAAATCGGTATTCGACCAGTTATCATTCCAAATAGGAACAGCAATCTAAACAAACATATATTCTTGTTTTTCTATTTAGGTGAAGTATCCCAAGGTATCAATTCTGCTCTTTTGAATTCTTCAAAGTAATGGAAAAAACTGAATACTAGTAGGAAATAAAGGAAAGATTCCTTCCCCTACTGCTGTTGTTCTAGTACTGTTTACATCTCTATGTGTCCACTTTAACCTAATTACACAGTCTACCTCTGGGACCAGCTGGGGATGAAGATGAGTTGAGACCCAGCCTACCTGAAGCTACTGTTCATCGAATGATAACTTAACCACTGTTCCATGAGCCAAACACTTAAAACCTTTCCTTCTAAATAGTTAACATTTCTTTCCCCACGGGCTTTTAAAATACAAAAATCATGGCCCACTAATAAGTTTATATTCAGAAACAATCAGTTTTAACTATAGGCAGAATTATTGCAAAACGTGAAATCTCTGTCCTAACACAATTTCATCTTAAGTTTTATATTTGTTCACTCTAGGGGAGAGAAAAAATTCAAATATAAACAAATGGAGAATAGGAATGGGTATGAAGAGAAATGAAGTCAAGCAGTAGGATGCCATACGCAAACAAGAATGGTTTCAACAAGTTGAACAAAAGCCTGTACTAGGACTGAGTATAGAAGGAGCCAGACCTGAGGACAAGTACCACACATCATTTAAAAAAAGAAAAAAAAATTCAATGTGAGAGGGAGAAAAGTAGAACACATGTACATTCTTTCCCCTCCCCAAATGGATTGATAACTATATTGGGCTGGCAAAGAAAACTGCTCCTTAATACTGGTCAGTATAGTGACAGCAGGTCACTGGAAAAATAACCCCCGCCCCTTCATCTTCTTTCTATTATTTTGAGGAAGAAAAAGAGGTACTAGGTAAAGGGGGGGGGGTGGAACAGCTTGTGGCAGCAAAGAGCTATTTATTTTGAGCCTGACTTTAGGCTGGATTATTAAATAGTCTAGAAATCATTTTGGAAGATTTATACCTAATTGTCGAAAGCTTTCAGCAAAACTGCAAATTATTTAAAACTGGTAGATTTTTAAAAAGTAATAGGTAAGAGATACTATAATTTAGCATATTTTAACAAAGTTTATTATGGCCTTTTTCAAATGTTTAAGTATTAACAAATTTAATAAAAAATAAAGTAGAAACATGGAATGATAAGACAGAAAAGACATTTTATAATTTGCCATAAAAAGGTAATGCTATAAACAAATTAGCATGTAAGCTTAAATATGTTGCATTTATAGAAGAACTGTGACAATTCAATTCTGCTATTGCTAGGATATGAGACATTTGGCCCAATCCCATTAATTACATTGATTTGGAATTGTCAATAGAATCCAGAAAAAAAAAAAAACCTCTGGATATTACAGATTTTAAAAACAAACAAATTAAACAAGAGCTCCCTCTTAGTTATTTAATTCTGATATATTTAGACAGGGAGAAAAATATTTAATATATTCTCTTTACTCCAGTCTTATTATTTTAGTTATGGATGTGACACTTACCACCCTCACCTGGTTTGAGATCCAGGGCAGGCAAAGACTCTGAATGCAGAAAATACAAGGTTGGACTAACAGTAAATAATACATAATTGTCGTGGCGTTCATCTAGGATGATGAGTACCAAATCTCCCACCTGAAAACTGAATAAAGAAATGTTATTTTATTCCCCTAAAAAGTTACCACTGCCCTATCCTGAAAACTTTTAAGTATATATTCTGCTATGTTTTCAAATATATATTGAAATATCATCAATGCAATATTAATTTTCACATTTACACGATATATAATTTTTTAACTTTACCCTGCATCTAATGGGAGTGCTGGTCATATACAGAAGAAATTCACAGAATGA
Source organism: Mormoops blainvillei (assembly GCA_004026545.1). Taxonomy (NCBI): domain Eukaryota; kingdom Metazoa; phylum Chordata; class Mammalia; order Chiroptera; family Mormoopidae; genus Mormoops; species Mormoops blainvillei. The sequence goes on along the minus strand of PVJD01004130.1, from coordinate 117,530 downwards.
TGTCAGTGATTGCAAGGGACCTAAAGTATGTTTAAAAATAAAATTTGTAATACTATCTATTGTTTAAAGAACACAAAAAAGGAGAGGACAAAAAAAACTCCACTGTAGTTCATCTAGTCATATGAAGAAAATATTCATCCTAACCTTTTATTTTACAAGAAACACAAATTCAGAAGGAGCAAACATTTATAGTTGTAGGGGCAAATGAATTACTATATACTATTTCTCCAAGTATAATGCTCTTCAATTTGAAAGAAAAGCTAATTGAGCGAGGTTCATGTAATTAATTAAGTTTAAACAATGGAATTACTAATGTATGGTGAAGGCCTGAAAGGGAGCAAGAAAAGAAAGAAATGGTACCACTGCCAACATGCTTCAAGTGGTGTCTGTTTGTTCGGCCTTTTAAAGAAATGTTCAAAGCATCAACAGTCCTTGAAAGTTATTTTCGGATTCCTTAGTTGTCAAAACATTTTAATTTAGTAGCTCCTACACCTAATAAATCATCAAAATCACTGGAGAAGTTTCTAAATGATAAATCTTTTATTCATTAATTGTTTACCCTCAAAATACCTGTTGTCTACCCAACAATTTGTGAAGGTGCTGCTTTGGCTAAACACCTGAAGATGACTTTAAAAAGGTAGATAAGGCCTCTCTGAGGAAGTCTCTTCTTTCTTTTTCAAAAGTTCATCTCTTTCTAAACTTTGAAAGACTGTAAATTGATTTGATCTGACATAAAGCTGGTAGATCAAGTCAGAAACCTCCCTTTCAAATCACTTAAGAAAGGAGAAAATTCTAATGATTACTTAAAGGTCAGTAACCACTGATACTTGACAACCAAAACTTTGGTCAACAGG